>MCFE01000177.1:0-142352 GCA_002104905.1 Basidiobolus meristosporus CBS 931.73 | reverse complement strand
CCTAACCCTAACCCTAACCCTAACCCTAACCCTAACCCTAACCCTAACCCTAACCCTAACCCTAACCCTAACCCTAACCCTAACCCTAACCCTAACCCTAACCCTAACCCTAACCCTAACCCTAACCCTAACCCTAACCCTAACCCTAACCCTAACCCTAACCCTAACCCTAACCCTAACCCTAACCCTAACCCTAACCCTAACCCTAACCCTAACCCTAACCCCTAACCCTAAGAAAACTGTCAGCAACCAGCAACTCCTGCCATTCATACTCAGACATACTCCCAAGCACTTCAAGCTCATCCAAAGCCAGCTGCCCTTTCAACAAGACAGTCACCTAAGCCAGTGCACCCTAAAGCCAGAAGAAGATTCCCTGTCAGCCCTGATACTCCTCCCACTGCCAACTGGGCTGTTTGCTATTTCAGAAATGCTGGCTATCTCCCAATTTCAGAACAAAGAACCTACCTCAAGGACCTGGGTATTCATATGCCTAAGATTATTAACCTTCAGTACATTGCCAGGGATCTCTTGGAAGTTATTCTTGACAAAGATATTGTTGAAGATTTTACAGAGGAAGTCAAAAATATGCTGGATTGGGAGCTCTCAGAGCATATATTCAGACATCATTTAGACATTCCACTCTTTGTTCCATTCTCTCTGGAAAAAGAACTCCTCAAAAGGTTTACCAGCTTGCTGAAAAACTCTCCTTCCCTTCAAGTCACAAACTTCCTCAAGAAATACTACAGTGAACAGGCAGTTTTGCTACATTCTCCTCTAGACTTTAGTATTGAAGATATTTGGGATACAGCAAAGTCAAAGTTTATCTTGTAGGCTTACTGCATCTCAAATATTCATATTCAAATTTGGCTTCTTTATTTATGATATAAATAAAGATTTCACCCTGTGGTGATTATCATCCCCCTAACCCTAACTGGTAACTAGAAACATTATTTGGTTGATTCATCCTCCAAACTCTGGCCTTTGCTTGGATTTCTACATAGGGATTCTACCAATTGTTGGCAATGATTACCGCTGATGCCATCTGCAAATTTAATCCAAATGCGCCACATTTGATATTGATCAGTAGCACACAAATCTCGCCCTCCGGGACTGGCAATGCAAATGTATCTATACTGCTCTTTTGTATCCAAACTGGGGTGGAACCGGTAATCTTCAGATGTTCAATGCTCTGCTCCCTCAAATGGTAAGCCACTATGTCAAGCATCAGATTAAACCCAGAAAAAATAACAACACGTGCGTGCTCCTTATTTTCTTGGATTTCAAGCAGGATTTCCATGATTTTCCGAGTTTTGCCACTATGCTTGTTCACAGTGTTGTTGGTTACACCAGTGAGGAAATCTTGGATGAATACCCTGTTGGAGTCCTCTAACGCAAGCCCTCTTTGGGCAATTGTAGGGGTGTCTTTGGTGCGTATGGCAGTTGGTGCAGAAGTAGATGGAACATTGGATGAGCTGTCAACATCTTTGCTATTAATCTCTTGAAGCTGCTCCTCAACCTCAACCGCGACCACCTCAAGATCCTCATCAATCTCAGGTAGAAAATCATCCTCACTCATCTCAACATCTTGGACAATGCTAGCGTCAGCCGCTTTTTTCAGTTGATTCCTCTTCCTGCTCCAGGTATACATATATGGATGGCATGAGTACAGACGCAGATAGGTATTTGCACCCATCTGACCGACTTCCTCTGGAAGACTTGACTGCAGTTGTTTGTACTCCTGCAGCTCCTACGGCAAGAATTGGCACAAGACAATCTGCTCTTGAATACTAGGCATGGATACTGCGCGTTCTCCAAATATTTGCAACTCTGGAACGCGTCTCAATATTAATGGGCCAAATCTTTCTACAACCCATTCTACTAGCCTGTTTGCATTGGCCTCCACAAGTAGGAGTCAATGGAAATCCTTTGGAATGCCTTCCCATAGATTGAATAATGTGAAATATGAATAAAGATCCATAATCTCATTTTGGAATGGGGTGGCAGTGACAAGTATCAAGGATTCTCCATCAATTTTACTCACTGCGTTTAAGCTACCGCCTTTGTAGTTCTTAAGTGTATCTGCCTCATTGGCCCCTATTTGGCCAAATTTCACATTCTATATAGGCAAATCAGGGTTCCTTGCTTCAACACATAGTGTGTGGTAGGTGGTGAGCATGATCCTCTTAGTCTCCATATCTGACTTCTTGATAGCTCGGAATTTTCCATGAAATACATGAAGCTCTTCATTGGATATCCTTGCTTTTGTCTTTATCTCCATCACCCAATTGAGAAGTATTCCAAGCGTGACAACAATAAGATTTGGCCTTTGCTCAGGTGTCTCCAATATGAGACTTAATATCTGCAATGTCTTTCCAAGTCCCATGGAATCGGCAAGCAATGCTCCTTTATGGATGGCCTCTGTACACATCAGCCATTGTATGCCAAATGCTTGATGGTTCTTAAGTGGGACAGTAAGACCATGGGCACTATGCCGCAAGATATTTTCAGTCTCAGCACTTCCTTCGCCTTCCCTCTTGTGCCGCTGAGAGATTGCTGCCAATTCATTAAGAATGCGCCCTAGTAGCTGCTTTGTACTCACTTCTTCCTGACTTGGATTGGGAGGGTAAATCCAGATCTGATTAATGACATTGTAGGTGAATGTAACATTTGCATTGTTGATGTATTGGATTTGGTTGCCATACTTGTTTACCACAGCAATAAAGTTTTCTCCAAGCTCCTGTATTGCCCAGTGTACATATCATCTTTCCCAATCACCAGTTTGCAATTTTAAACAGTAGAACTTGTTTAAAAAACTCCCATTTGGTTGGGTATAAGGTGGTTCCAATGGTGTAGGATAGCCGCCCAGCAAGAATAAGCAATCAAATGCGTACGTAAGAACTGCCCAACCTCTTGCTGAAGGCATATTTGCCAGATTATTCAAGAATGGCCTTGTCTCCAATACTCTGGAGTATCCATTGCCATCTTTGTACGTGATTACCTCCAGCTTGCTCAGTCTTCTATTGATTGTCTCCCCACTCTTGCTTTGTATTGCTTTTTTCCCCTGTTTTTTGGCACTTTCATGTTGCCCTGAGTATTCTCTATGGCTCAGCTCAAAACCACCATATATGTAGAGATTCTCGTGGTCACTAGCACAGGTGTTGCCAATTAAAATCACCCCTTTGGCTGCCTCTGTAGTTGATATGTTGTCTGGAGTCGGGAGAACTGTCACTGTGATGTCTTCATCACCGTGTAGATCTGCAAGGTGAATCATTTGAACCTTTGAGCTGGGCTCATAGAGTATTCCACGGCCGAATGTTTCTTCAGCTATACGCTCATCATAAGGCGGGGATATTTTGCTGTCTTGAAAGTGCTCAACAGAATACCCTCCATATAATAGCAAGTATCTCATAGACGGGGTAATGGTCATTGAGCAATAGCTGCGTTTTGTTACACCTGCCACCGTCACCAGGTAAATGCCAAAATTTTTCCAATGCTCCTTGTAACTGCTGGCTTCTAATGCCATTGGGATAGGGATACAACAACTGCTGCGTGATTTATGTGACGGTGAATACTTGATAATACACCACAACTTGAAAGCTCTTAAGTACTACATACTTTACATATATTAGTCTGTAAATCGTCAATCTTATCAGCTCAACTTATTACTTGTCAATTCATTGATTTGGGATGGTGGAAATTCTTTATTTACTCAAGTTAGCCAGAGGATGGCGGTGGTGATGGGGGCACAGATAGTGATGATGGGGGAAGTGATAGCGATGAATCAAACTGTGGTATTTTTAAGATGACAATATGACTTGGTCTCTCCGCCTCCATTACAGTTTCTGGTTGGCCTATAGTATCCCCACTCTGCTTCTCCACATCTTCTTCGCACACTTCCATATCAACCTGCGTGGGGGCCATTCTCATTGTTGTGGAGGATTCTGCTCTTGTCTCTTGGCTTGTGGTAGGTTTGAGGGAGGAAGTAGTATCCCCTCCAATACTGTTGCTCGCAAGTACACCTGGGCCGGAAGATGCACCCTGCTCATTGCTTGCCCTGATGCGGGCAAACTTTTCCACCATTTGTGCCACTAATGCCTCAGTAGAATGGTGGAAACGGAAACCAATCTGGGCTTGAAGTCCAGCAATATCCCAATTTAGCTTTACAATATCACCCCTCCTCTGTTTAATCTCCTGGCACATATGTCGCAATATCTCATGGTGCAATGTTGTCCTATATTCCGGAAGCTCTTGTCAACCCTCTGACAATGCTTGGGAAACTTGGTTGACCGGCCGCCTGGTAGTGACTACAGCAACTTGCTCAGCATCATCCACGTTTGCTGCAACACCTCCTTGACGCTCCTCTTGGATTTGGCCACTTCCTTGCCCTCTTCCTCTTCCGCGCCTGGTTCCGTGTCCTCTTCCACGTCCTTGTCCCCTTCCTTGCTCTCTTTGTACTCTACCTTCACTCCTGGCATCTACCCGGCTACTGCCTGCTTCCATGCTTCCTGTTTTTTATGAAGGATTATGTCTACTTTCTCCACTTTTATACTCATTTGGATGATGTGGGTGGCCCATTCATCATATCTTTCCTTTGAGGTTACTGAGCTTCTTGCTCCTACGTAACATCCATCTAGCCAGTATTTGAATCATTTGATGTACAAATAAGTTAACTTTATTCTGTTCTTATTAACACCCTTTTATTTTATTAAAATGCAAAACTACATTGGCAAAATTATTTGGTTTCTGTAATTGTCAATTCTTGTTCCGTCTCTTGGCTGTGCGACTGTTTCTCTACCTGATCTAAGAAGTGATGCAATTGACTATCACTTAATTTATCAGTCTCTGCCTGATTCTCCTTCATTACGCTTATAATCCAAATAAGCCACTTGGAGTACTTTATAGTGAGGCAAAGAAGAACTAAGCTGAAGTTTGTTTTGGAACTGCTCAATTGCATTGGTTTGTTTTCTCCTCAGGACAACTGAGTCATCTGCCAATTTTTCTGAGTTTTCTCCAGGTATTCAGGACTTCCAAAGGTACCACTACCAGAACTGGTAATTGTACTGCTCTTCTTGCCGCAATCTTTGTCTATAATAGACTCTTGGTCTTCCTTTGGAGCGTGAGGACTGCTATGGTAGAGGCAGCTTCCTCTTTTGGTCTTGATCCCCAAGTAGCGGTCCTTAAGCTTTCCCCTCATGACTTGTTTATTGTCCATGTTGGTGCTCTACTCAGTGGAGTGTCAGTGAGTGCTGCTTAACTACTAGTTGTTCTCTTCTGTCCTGTAGATTTATATTACTTTCATATACACTTACTTCATCACATTTCACTTTTGCCTCTCTTGTGACTGTACTCTGGTTTCATTCCTTGACGGCTAGACAAAACCAAGGCCACCGCATATTGGGTGCGGTGGTTTAGTGATCAAAGAGCAAGCTATTGATGCTAATATTGATTTTGAGCATATTGTCTAGGAATATCTTGGAACCAACTAGAGTAAATAGTTACTCAATAATTCACATAGTACCACTATTTGCGCATCAATACTTGCTAACAACAAAGCAATGCTTTTCAATGATGTTCCATTCCCACGTGGCTGTTTGTTGATAGTCCGTACAATACACAAGTAAATGTGGCAAGTGGGTATCCTTAAAACCTGTTGGGGTATGGTTACCGCGCACTATAAAAGTGCGTTAGGGACTCATGTAAAACTATCATGATGAAAAATAAAAGCACTTTATTACCACGCGGCTGATGATTGATAACTCCCGCTAGACACAAGTAAACGTAGCAAGTGGGTATCCTTAAAACCTGTTGGGGTATGGTTACCGCGCACTATAAAAGTGCGTTAGGGACTCATGTAAAACTATCATGATGAAAAATAAAAGCACTTTATTACCACGCGTCTGATGATTGATGACTCCCGCTAGACACAAGTAAACGTAGCAAGTGGACATCCTTAAAACCTGTTGGGGTATGGCTACTGCGTACTTTCAAAGTGCGTTAGGAACTCATGTAAAACTATCATGATGAAAAATAAAAGCACTTTATTACCACACGTCTGATGATTGATGACTCCCGCTAGACACAAGTAAACGTAGCAAGTGGGTATCCTTAAAACCTGTTGGGGTATGGTTACCACGCACTATGAAAGTGCGTTAGGGATTCATACAAAACTAGCATGATGAAAAATAAAAGCATTTCAGTATTGCGTGGCTGATGATTGATGGCTCCTGCTAGACACAAGTAGATGTAGCTAGTGGACATCCTTAAAACCTGTTGGGGTATGGCTACTGCGTACTTTCAAAGTGCGTTAAGAACTCATGTAAAACTATCATGATGAAAAATAAAAGCACTTTTGTACCACGTGGCTAAGTTTTACAATTCCCGCGGGATACATGTGCGCATAGAACATAAGTAGTAGTTGCGATGGTGTCAAATAAAGTTTCTATTATAGCCATAATATATATTGAACTTTGGGATACACTTTATATTTGGTAAAAGCAATTGGGTTATAGAAAATTTGTCTTGGCCATGAATTTTTTATCATATTAGGGCCGCGCAATTTATGGTGCCCAAAGCTTATCAAAATATGGGATTGTGGCCAGATTGGGATGAATCCCATTAATTATTAGATATACATTAAAAGTAACAATTTATTAATTAAATAGCCATCAAGACTTATACAGAGCATATGGACAGTATAGGGAGACAAATATTGGCCCAGACATGCCCACTATATGAGCAGACAATGTGCCAATTGTAGGGTAAAAATATTTATGGTTAGGGTGATAAGGGTTAGGAGGAGGAATTTTAACCCTAAGGGACCAGAACCAAGAATGAGAGAAAAGTAATCCAACGGGAATTTAAGGAGTATAGGAGCAGTATGGGGGATTGCATCCCCCAAACCCCCTGCTTTTTTATTCTCTAGGGGACTGCGTCCCCCAGACCCCCTGCTCTTCTAACCTTTTCCTAGCCCTTACTATAACACCTACACCCTACCCTAATCCCAAAGGCCTCTTTCCTGTAGCAGCATCTTCATCTTCACCTTCCACACTTGGTAGTTAGATCCATCTAGCTTTTCAGCAGAGGGAAAAGTTCCAGTAATAGCAGTAGTAGACATTGCAGAGAGTGACAGCTTGGGGCGCATAACCTGTTGTAAGAGTCTTGGAGATATTGGAAGTGATTGGGAGGACAGGTAGATTATGTGATTTCACTTAATGATTTATTGAATGTAAAAGTAGTATTTATACTTTTTCATGGTCTTGGCATAACAAACACGTAGAATAAGTAAATCCCAACAAGGAATTTGGTCAGTATTCTCTAGGATATGAAGGTGATGATCTAAGTGACTAAGTTAGGTGAGTATTTAGGTGGAAATACAAATTTTTACAACATGTTGAGGTTCAGGGAGCTTAATGCCATGGTGGAGAGAGAAACTGGAGTGGTAATCAAGAAAGTATGATCTGATAATGGTGGGGAATATACCTCACAACTCTGCATCCACTTAAGCAAAATTCATGGGTTAAAGCAGAAGATTACTGTACTATACTCCCTACAGCAAAATGACAAATTGGAATGTGCAAACAGATTGATAATTAATATAGCAAGATTCATGATCCTTGATCAAAAAACATTCAACAATTTATGGATGGAATCAGTTGCTACAGCTGTTAATCTTAAAAATAGGAGTGATAGCAGAGTACTTTGTGGTTTCACTCCATTTGAGGCATGGTATAGATATAAACCAAATGCAGAGCACCCTGGAATATATGGTTGCACTGCATATGCTAAGAAATTGCCTGGGAATCTGCAAAATTTAAGCCAAGCACCACAGATATCAATATTTAGACAAGTAGGAGTGTTGTAGTTTTGCTATTACACCCACATATTCACTTAGTTTGGTCACTTAGAGCAAAGGCTACATGTCTAAAGTTGACAATACATTCCCAAACTTTGCCCACTTGTACTTGGGATCTTGCTGAAAATACTTTATGTGTTTGCTTTCCCAAGACCATGTGTAAGTATAAATACTGTTTTATTTGATTTTGACAATGTTGGTTCACTCAATATGCCAGCAAACCGTATTCTATTGAACAAACAAACCCTAAGCAGATTTACACAAATATACCCAAAATTGTAGTGGTAGCAAATGAGAGTAGGGACCAGACCAGTAGAACAAACAGAGGAAGTGAGCCAAGCAATAAAGATCAACAATGACAGGAGATTCTCTATTGAGATAGGTTACAGGTGTATGTTCGCGATTTTTTCAATTGATCTCCCTCATCCCATTCCTGGTCCATTGCGTGTCGCTTGACAGGTGTTTTGATGCGGTCAAGAAAATCAACATGACTTGGCGGGAAAATCTTGGCAAAGTTATCTCCTGTGATATTGACAACAACCTGATTCAAACTTCTACTAGGTAAAGCGGGATTTGGCCGGCCAATCTGCGAAACAATCATTTTACCCGGGTAGGCAATGATCATACTGATGTACGTATTGTTAGTAGGGCAGTAGTCGCCAAGGTTCTCTACGTGCTCTTGAACACATTCCTCCGAGACCGTCTTGAGAGCAGCATGCGTAGTCTGGTGTGAAAACACAGGACGAAGCTTCAGCTGTACGAATACTGGAAAGAGGTTACCGTTGACTCGAATGTAGAATACCATATCCGGACCTGAGGGTTTTGCTTTCGGAAAATAGAACGGGGGAACAGATTTGCCTCCTCGTGTTGAGTTGTTGTTAACGTGGGCTTCCATGAACTGCTGCATAGTGATCTCCTGGTGTGTAACCCCTCGCTGAAAGCAATCATCAATCAGACCAACAATCTCCGACTTCCCCTCGAGCGAGGCACACATCGATGGTATCGATGGTTGGTGCGACCAGTCGGAGAAGGGATGTGTTTTGAAGGTTTCTACAAAGACGCTCATCATCATGTACTCCCATGCAAATCCGTGGACTGAAGCATTGTTCGACTGTTGCATCCATTGTTCCATTGTCTTCACGAAACCAATGTCCCGAACCCTGACGTAATTTTCAGCCGCTTTCATGGCAAAAGGCTCATCAAGAACGGTTCTTGCGGCTCCGTCAATGATCATAATACGACCAAATGCGCGTTCCACCATCTCCGGAACCGCATCCTCAAGAACTAGAGTACGAGCCCCAAACATGTATCGCTGGAATAGCAGGAGGCCAAGCCCCTCCTCCACCGTGCGAAGGTGCTGGAACACATCCAGATTCCTGCGGTATTTGTTTTCTAAACGGATAATCTCATGAATAAGATTCCCTGGCTCTCTTTGATGATCCCACGAAACTAGTCTGGCCTCCGTCTTCTCTATAGCTACTTTCCAGAAACCAGGTGTTCCATTTGCAATTATAGCCTCAATGGCGGTGACAATTGGGCGAAACCTGCCAGCCAGCTTCTCAAAAAGCATATCCCTTGCCTCTGATGGTAGGAGGCTGTCCAACACCACTCTTGCGTCCTCTGTCGGTAGTTGGTTCCGTATGCTGGTGATGTACGTATCAATTGACTGTCGACTAGTCCATCCTGGAAACTCCATGTAGGTAAACGCGCCCGGCAAATGCTTCAGCGTAGATCCAGAGCTTCGTGCCCAGTTGAGAGTATAAATGCTGAGTCCCGTACCAGACGTCAAGACTGTGAGCTCATTCTCGCCCTCAATATTTCGAAAGCCATAGAGAATCGGGGACAAGAGCGGCCGGTCATCCCTTGTTCCATTCAGCGACTCAAAACGACCAAAGTGCTCCTCCCCCAAAATCTGCGCCTCATCGTGAACAACAAAGAGTGTACAATCGGCAGAGAATTGGGGGGCGCCTCTATGCTCCATAAGGCAACTGCGGGTGTTCTGAAATGTCTTGCGGACGATATCAATCAGGGCTGGTTCCTCGGCAATTGATCTCTGGTGCAGCGGGAGCAATTTCTGGAACAGGTGCTCGAAGACGTCCATGAACATATGAGGGCAGACCTGCAGGAGCATCCATCTCGCAGATGTGAAAGACAAGGCATTGTTGTCGACTTGCAGGCAGAACTGAAGAACCAAGAGTCGCGAGAGGAATAGCAAATAGGTCATTGTTCTCGCGACGCGGTTGTTCATATCACGGGATGTCCCCAGACGGGATCCAACTTGTGCAAGAAAAGTGGTCATGTCATCTGAGCCTAGATCCTCCCCAGATGCATTGAAATAGAATCCTCAGTGGCGCGAAAGAAGCTCCATCATGCCACGGGTTTTCCCACATCCTGAGACCCCAAAAATTGGTACGCTTCCTCCACACCTTTGGATGAGATCCAAAATGTTGTCAGAAGCGAGTTTCTTTGATGGGTCAAGAGAGGTGGAGGGGTCGGGTAGGTTTATGAAGAGGAGACTAGGGTGTGCATTATCTCGCTCTCGCTGTTTTCGTAGCCGCACTCTTGGTAAGCCAGAAAGTCTGCCAGTTGTGAGCGGAAGCCGTTCATGGCCTCGCACAAATCGCTCGAGAAATTCAGACGTCTTTGAGCCGGGAGCAAAAAACTTCCGTGTAATATTCTTGATTTCAACACTTAGGTCTCCTGAATACGCAAAAAGAGTCCGTATATTGGGAATGGGAACGAGCACCGTAATTTAAGCAAAAATGGAGTGGCATTTACCATTCAGCGGTGCGCCAGGGCGAGATTCAGCCGAAATGTAGCCAGAGAAAGTGTGGGGTCCTGTTAACACAATTAAACGAATGGATAAGGTCAATCACTAATTGTCACCAAGAACAAAGCGAGTTTGCGTTACCTAGTTGAATGATGATATGAATCGCTTTTTTGGGTGGTTGATCCTCGAAGACTTCAGAAATCTCATCAATTGGTTGAAGTTCTGTTGCTGACTCGAACTCGTTCAGGAATATCGGTTTGTGTTTGTCGCTCGGGCCAACGGGAATCAAGACACGCCAGAGGATGAGTTCATCGGCTGAGACATTATCAAGTCGAGGAGCCTTTGCTGCTCTAATGAGTTGCTTGAGCTCTGAAACGTTTGAGGTAGTAGAGACGGTGACTGAAAAGATATTGGCTGTAGTCTCCCCATCAACAACACAGAACAGCTTCAGGCGATTATTAGTCATGGTATTGTGAAGAAATGTTATTACTGACAAAGCGCGGAGTACGTGAGAATATTGACAAAGTATAGAGGTGGGAAGGTTGGAGGAAAGGAATAGAGTTGTGGCAAAAGGGAACGATGTCCAGGCGTATAAATCACAATAAAATAGTCCCCTCCGTGGTAGTATGGAAATCAGAAGAATGACCTCATGATTCATCTTTTCTTGATCGAATTACACCTGTGCCAACACAGGTATACTGCTTTTGTTCGTAACCTTTTTTTGTCCGGTCTTTCATATCACATTTCTATAGATTGAAGACCGTATGGAAAGTACTTTGGAGAGGCACAGAGCCCCTCCATGACAAGGATATTGCAACGGTGGTTTGGGAGGCTCTACAACATGGTAATCTATGGCCTAAAATCGGAGCAACTACGTCTTCAAAGACCTTTTGTAACTAAAAGGTTACTTTGGCCACTACGCAACCATGGGAAAAATGTTTCTTACCTTCTGAACATTGTTAGTGTTTCCAAGACCTGGTGCAAGTGGAGATATGATTACCACTTGCAACATAGGGATAAGTGAAATCCAAACAATCTACCAGCTCCCGCAAATACTTTCAACTTCTCTAAAGTTCTCAAAACAAGCAGTTTATCCCCGATGGAGACTTTTAGGATGTATTTTTACCACGGTCTTGACAGCTTGTATTTCAAGTCTTTTTTTTATTAATGTCTGTTTTCAAGAATTGCCAGCTTATTGGAACCACTACTATTGCCATCACTCCGCCCTGATTTACCTTGCGTAGCAATATACTCCTCTCTGATTATACTCTCCTATCATAGTTTTGGAACTACCTCCTGCCCAGCTTAGAGTGCTTTACCAATTATTTAATATTTCTTAGCCACCTATTGTAGGAGTTTTGCTATGTTTGTGACTGTCTTTGAATGGACTTGCTTCATTTTGCTAAGAGAGTCTTGGGGATATTGCAAATGGTTAAGAGAACTAGCACATACATGGTTTTCACTCAAAGATTTATTCAATGTCAAAGTGATATATATGCTTCTGATGGTCAAAGCAAACATGTTCAATGTGTTTAGGAGGACTCCAAGCATATGTGTGCAAAGTTTGAGGCATTTGGACAACTTGTCAAATTCTCATATTCTGAGCACTTGGCATATCAGTGATAATATTTTAAGTAATCCCAACAAAGAGTTTGGGCAAGAAATGCTAAGGCTCTGGATGGCCAAGATAGGGGAATAATTAGGTGTATATATGGAACTTACAACATGTCTACATTATTGTCAATTGTTAGAAGTTTTTAGGGAAATAAACAATACTTGTACTGATAAGGTATGTACATACAAACTTACAACTAGGCCTAGTTAATACATATGCTTAATCAAGTGAGAATCATGTAAGATTTATAGTTACACCTAAATATTTTCTTAACTTAAACACCTGGATAAGAGTCTACAAATCTTGTAGTATTATGTCTATATTCCTGATCATCACTTGCTTAGAATATTTTTTTCAACAAAACCATTCAGTACTCAGAGCATGAGAAATCTCTATGCTGTACAAGACTATATAAAAGTATCAATACTACCTTTTCAAACTAGAGTGAATAAGTGAGATTTACACGATCTACTTATTCTTCCAATCACTTTCAGTGTCTCCAAAAACTACTCACTCTCCTAGTTACTGCCAGTATATTCAAAGATCTTACACTAAAAGCCACATCATCTGCTGTTTTTGTAATCACTTCCAATATGTCCAAGACTCAACAGCAGATGACCCTCACACCTAGTCTCCAGGAATAACCTCAGATATACTTGGCTTGCCTAAATGCTTGTCTTAGGTAAATGAAGCTATCATTTCTTAGTAACTTTTGTCCACCCTCACCCTTGCTCAAGCCTAAGCTCTAACTTGGCTGCTCTACTTTCCATTATAAGTAAAGATATCATGTTTGGTGAATGTTGTTTTCCCACTTAGAAGGTTAGAACACACATATTTTTTCCCTTATGCAAGATCTAAAGAGTTAGAAGAGCTTTTAGATCTCATATAAGTATCATATAATACTCAACTCTGCTTCAATAACATTCATCTACAAAGCATTAATTAATAAACACTCTCTAATCATTTAACAATTTCCTAACAATATCTAGATAAAAAGCCTCATGTATGATTCACAGAGCAACACTCATCCTTTGTTATCACTCACATATATGAAATGCTGCCTATATAGTATTTCCTGTGCAGTAGTAATACAGATTACAGATTCACTCGAATTTTCAAATTTCGCATAAATGTCCCTGTATTTTATTGTATTGATGTATGCCAAAATGATAAGGTGTCTTGAATCCACTATATGGATAAGAGTGATGTTATACATTTACCTATGGCATAGTTCTTGGAGGAATACAAAGCATATTGGCTTAGGTTACAGCCTTTATTGGAGGCCACATTACTGATTTCAGTATTTTGCAACATGGGATAGGAAGGGCTTGATACAGTGACATCCTAATAACTATCCACATTTTCCACTAAGCCCATTTTTACTTAACGGTGTACTAGAATATCAAGTATGATGATCAATAGGCATACAGCATTTCATTTTCACTCCAGTTGATGCACTGTAATGTTATCAGTTTTGAGCACCAAAGCTATTCTAGGGGTCACCTTCATGCTACAATGTTCAAAATGAACTTCTTGCTCATCCCATCCCGATCACACCCAATCCCTATCTTCCTGCCACAAGATATACAAATTGGCCGCTAACCCTAGTGTATCCTACCCCAGCTAAATGTCCAAATGGGACAACAATCATGCACACTTGGGAGGGTGTAACTTGGCGGTTCCTACTTGCAGCCTATATACACACCTTTAGGTTCCAGGTTACTCTGCCTCCACCTAGTTCCCCTCAATCAATAACAGGACACTCTACGTTAGGATAAAGGATTGCGAAGAGCTTGCAGTGTGGCACGCAACGGGGCACCGGCAGTCAGCACCGAATTGAAATCAGGGACACGTAGTACCATATCACGAGTATCGCAGCATCTACACTGTCGAAATTAGATGAGCAGAGTCTCAATCGTATATAGCCGCTTCAACACTTTTTTGTTTCCTGCGATCATCTGGATTCCACCAAACCTGGCCTGGTTGTTTTGAGAAGCGAAATTGTGGCACCGGAATATGTAAAAATTCATTCGTACAAAGTTTTACCTGACTGCCTATAATGGAAAGCCTGTCTATTAGTGTTCGCATGTTCTACAGAAATTCGAATGTTGATTCCACTGCAGCTGTTGAGCGAATCAAATATTCCCCGATCGGCTTCCAAAAGAAGCCGTTATGACTGGAAATTCTCCGATAGGCCTCCCAAAACATCATTGCATTAGACCCAACCAATCAAGGTAGTCCCACCTTGCCAGATATGTTTCATACAATTACTAGCCATGTCGCATAATCGAGTGATTCGATGACGCAAGTAGTTGCCATCCAATTTAGTAATGATAGTGGCCATTTCCAACGCAGAGAGTCCACAAATCTCCTGATATTGGTGGAGAGCAAATGCATCCTCGCCATTCTGTTTGGCATGGACAGGATTCAGTCGCGTCCTTGTAGCAAGCCAACAAAATCTTTTTCGGGTGATTTAGGCGATCAATTACTAATCCAGTATTTTCGTTACCAGCACCGATCAAACGACCGGATTACAAAGTGGCTGCATTGATATAAAAAGGGGATTCAAGCAAAACTTTTTCATCATCTAAAACATGAAGGTGATTCAACAAATAAGCGCTGGAACCGGCTCCGACTTGGAAGAAGCAAATGTTCCAAAGCCGGTCCCAACCGGTACCGACATCTTGGTCCGTAACCGGGCAGTCTCCGTAAACCCCGTTGACAACCTGGCCCGTTCTGGGTGGTTCAGTCATCAATTCCCCTTGGTACTCGGTTGGGATGGCGCTGGCATTGTGGAAGCAGTCGGAGACAAAGTGCAACAGTACAAAGTCGGCGATGAGGTTATGTACGCTGGTTCGATATTTCGCCCCGGCTCCAACTCGGAGTATACATTGGTTGATGAAAGGATTGTTGGTAGAAAGCCAAAAACGCTTTCATTTACTGAAGCCGCCGGGCTTCCGCTGACAGCCATCACCGCCTGGGAAGCACTTGTTGAGCAGCTTTTGATTCCTATCCCGACTAATCCCGAAGTCAGAACCCCCAAATCTCTCTTGATTATCAACGGAGCAGGCGGGGTCGGTTCAATTGCCACACAGATAGCATCCAAGGTTTTGAAACTGGAGAATATCATCACCACCGCCTCACGTCCTGAGACCCGGGAATGGTGTAGAAAGATGGGGGCCACGCACGTTATCAACCATCGAGATGATCTCAAACCGCAACTAGACTCGCTTGGATTAACGGTGGATTATATGTTCATCTGTCATTCTACCCAAAAATACCTACCCATCGCCCAAAACATCGTCAACCCATTTGGGCGGATAGTGAGTATCGTGAAGGATTCAGAGTCCCTACCGTTCACTGACATGAGCAGGTCTCTGTCCTTTTCCTGGGAAAACATGTTCACCAAAAGCGTTCTCAATCACAACATGAGCTCGCAATCGGCAATTTTGAACCAGGTGGCCGATTTGATGGATGCAGGAGTCATGATGCCTACGGTTACTGAAACGACTGAATTCTCGCTGGATGGGCTTCTTGCTGCCCTGAAGAAGATAGAGGCCGGCTCCGTGATAGGAAAGATCACTTTAGATATGGAGAAGTGGGCGTGATTCAATCCCTACGTTAGATACTGACTACAACATGCTAATAAAGTAACACTTACCCATTCACGCCTTTTTGCCACTATATGGGAGGAGGGGGGGGGGCTATCGTTGATGAGAGTGGATGCCCAAGACTCCGAAGACTGTGGACGCCCAGCCATTTCACTTGATGATTTTGCCACGGCAGCAGTCGAAAACCAAGGCTAATCAAAGCCATAGCATATATGCAAGACTCAGTTACGCCTCTATAAAGAAATAAGATTAGAAACAATGGGGCTAAACGGCATACGCTTACAACCACGTCTAGATTCCTGACAAACAGCACAACAAGGGTTATACAGTTATTGAAAGCAAGAAAATCTGTAGAAGCGGACATCAGTTTGAATTGTTTCTGTGGAAACGGTCGCAACATCACTAGCGATACCTTCCTACTACCACCCCGAATGTACGTAGCAGCTTCCAGATATCGCAGATGGCCTAAACAGATAAGGCTCCCTACTCCCTTATAGCCTAGTTCGACCGTAACGATTTATCTAGAACATCGTTCAGCCAATGGCGTAATTGACAAGCGTAACCATTTTTTGCTGTTACAATCCCCACAGTTCGCCTAGCCCTTAAACTATCCACTGAAAGTGACTCCGGGGGATATCGGTAAAGCCAGAAACCCTCGCCCTGGTAAATGCTCACCGAGAAAACAACAATACACGAATCCTACCGCTATCAGGCAATCTAGGACAAAGGACGCTTGTTCCCTTCTTTCCTGGCCTGTCATCATGGTCAGTCTACATATCTGCATCTCATCAGAGCAGCTATTTCACGTGAAATCATTCCAGTCTAAAACCTAAAAGAAAGCAAGATTTAGCCAAAGCCATAGTATGTGGGCAGGAATCAGGCATGGATCAAGAGATGAGAAATCACAAATGATTGTATGAAACTGTATGTACTTTGAATCACATCAAGATAGCCGGCACAACATGGAAGAGTACCTCTGGGCTGGAAAGCGAATGGTGAGTCAGCAGAGTCGAATATTGACTTGAGAGTATTTCTGCAGTACCGGTCACAACATCTTGAGAAACACTTTTCTGTCGTCACTTCAAATCTACGTAAGCGCTTCCCGGTTATCTGCTTTGTCAGGGAGTGATATGCTTCAATTGTGCTTCTTATTGCTGCTGCAATGAGCTGCTAATTGCTGAAACGAATACCAGATCTGAAGTGCATCAGTGAAACCACAACTCGGCGCAACTATAAATAACCACAAGATGAATGAACGAAGGGCAGAATATAGCCCCCAGGAAGTAGTGCCAGAGATAATTCCTTCTTACTTCCCCGAATCTACCACTAGCCTCACGATCTGTACCCTGACGTTCTAGTGAGAACATCTGCTTATTAGTGATTGCAGATTTGCTGCCTGCAGCCGGTGCCCTTTATCAAGTAAGCCTACCTAAAACGAAGGATTTCTGCCTACTATGACTACAACGACCAATGGAATATGTCTGTTTACAGTTCGAAATTTCTCTGGGAATGTCGAAGAGGACCCTATAGGCTGGCTGAAACAATGCGAGATCGGTCAACGTGTCAACCATTGGAGATTTGAGGAGCTACCAATGATTGCCGGAGCCTATATGAGAGACTCGGCAGCTATCTGGTTTGAAGCCCGCGAATCGGAGCTAACGGACTGGCCGACCTTTAAAGAACGATTCAAGGAGAGATATGTTACCGCCGCCCGAATCGATACTTGGAGACAAACTCTTCGCTCTCTACGACAGGATGAGAAAGCAGTATCGGAGGTTGCCACACAAGTAGTGCGGCTACTCTCTCAACTAGAATATAATGATGAGCAAGAGAGGGTCCAGATCTTTTTGGGTGTACTTAATCCAAGGATTAGATTAGAGGTGCGCAGATGTAAACCCGCAACTATGGATGAAGCTATTGCTTATGCCGAGGAGGAAGAGCAATATGACATGATAAGAAATGGAAGGCATTTCAGCTTAGCCACCACTACCCCGAAACCCCGGTACTTGGAAATTGAGGCCCTGACCAAGAGGGTGAATAAAATGGAAGTGGAGGTGGCAGAGATACTTCGGAAGACTTTACCAAACGAGAACACAGCCTGGAAACCCCCTTTCAGACAACCACGCCGCTGCTTGGGATGCCGGAGAACGGATCATATCATCCAGAATTGCCCATATTTTAAGCTGGTCCCCACCAAAGATACTACTGATAATTCGACAATGGCCGAGTAACTGAGATGATCGACAACACCACCTGAAGTACATACATGCAATCTGCCTAAGCATTGAATCAAATTGCTGGTCGCGTATGAGAAAACCACCCCAAGTCGACGACTACCCACAACAGGGGCTACCTCTGCAGACACTGATGACATGAGTTGACACGGAAGCCTCAAGCCCAAAATCGAAATTCCCCCGCTTTACCAACCGCAGTATTTTATCCAAATGATCTCAACTTACGTGAATGCAATTGAAGTAGGCTCACCCAACGAGTGGTACTCACAATAGGTGATGTTGTATGTGGTGAGCGAAATAAAACACTTGAATCTTCTGGCTTATGTCACTTTTTGTGAAGTTTTGAATATTCATCAAACAACACATCCCTGAGCTTGATCAGCTTCTTTTCTTTGGTATTGTAGAGTCTGCATGCTTTACTCTCATTGCAGTTGCCCTAAAAAAAAAAGCATCTTACACTCCCGGGCCCAAATTTAGACTGATTTCTGGGCAGCTTCTTGGAATATGCCATGCAACCAAATATTCTTGGGTGCACTGCACTTGGTTTACATCCATACCATGCCTCAATGGAGTAGAATCATAAAGTATTCTGCAATAACTCCTACCTTTAAGATATACAGCTTTGGAAGTTAGCCAATATCTGGCCATTTTGCTCAAACAGATCAGATTGAGGTGTCAGAATCACCTGTGCCAAGGCATTGGTAGTTGTTCATTTAAGCTGCTTATATTGACTGCCAGATATAATGGAATATAATTTAGCTGGTATAGACTCTGATCACTGGCACCCAGAGCATGTATGGGCACCATTTTGATTGTTGGTAATGCATTCACATTGTCAAAACTGAGTTAGAATTCTTCTCCTGTGGCCTTGCTTACAGATAGGAGGTATTTGGTTACATCTGGTATATGGAGTACTTCCTCAAGGGGAAGTTTGTATTGGTCTTCATTACTTCTGAGGCCTGTGTTATAAATAATTGTCATTCCGCCTAATTATTCATCTAACTTGGTCACTTAGATCATTATCTAAAAGTCTTAGAGAACACTGACCAAATTTCTTGTTAGGATTTACTTGGAATATTTTCACCAAAATACCAGGTACCCATATCACAATATCCTCCAAGTTGTCCAAATAGCCCCAAACTTTGCACCCATTTTCTTGGGACCTTCCTAAACCTATATCTCCAAGGCTTTTACATCAGGTTATGAGCCCCACACTGTCACTCTTTGCAATGTCTACAATTGCTAATACTGGAATTTTCTGTTGTATGAGTCTTGGAGATATTGGAAGTGATTGGGAGAACAAGTAGATTATGTGGTTTTCACTTAATGATTTATTGAATGTAAAAGTGGTATTTATACTTTTACCTGGTCTTGGCATTACAAACACGTAGAATAGGTTAAGGAAGGTCCCAAGAACATGTGTGCAAAGTTTGGGGCTGTTTGGACAACTTTGAGAATTTTCATGTTCTGGGTACCTGGTATTTTGGTGAAAATATTCTAAGTAAATCCCGACAAGGAATTTGGTCAGTATTCTCTAGGATTTGAAGGTGATGATCTAAGTGACTAAGTTAGGTGAATATTTAGGTGGAAATACAAATTTTTACAACACTCCCACTCAGCTAAATGCTCATACTGACTAGTCCTAATTTTGACCTAAGATATTCAAACTTGTCTCTAGCTAATGGTTTGGTAAATATGTCTGCAATCATTTCATCTGTAGGACAGTAAACTAAGCTAACTAAGGTACTCTCTATAGCTTCACGTATGAAATGATGTCTAATATCTATGTGCTTGGTTCTAGCATGAAAAGTTGGATTTCTACCTAATTGTATACATCCTTGATTATCTTGAAATAAAGTAATAGGCGTTTTTTGACATAGGCCTAAATCTGTAAAGAGTTTTCTTAACCACATTGCTTCTTTTGTAGCTTCACAGGCTGCCATATACTCTGCCTCTGTAGTAGAAAGTGCTACGGTTGGTTGCTTTCTTGAATTCCATGAAATTGCTCCTTTACAGTAAAGAAAGGTGTATCCTGTGGTGGATCTTCTGTCTTCCAAATTTCGTCCCCAATCAGCATCAGAGTATCCCACAAGATCCTGTTCTGAATCATTATAAGTGTATCTTAAGCAGATATCAGCAGTTCCTTGTAGGTATCTAAAAATCCGCTTAACTGCTGCAATATGATCAGATCCATAATTCTGATTATGTTGGCTGACAACTCCCACTGAATATGAGATATCTGGACGTGTTCCAAGCATGATATACATCAGACTGCCGACCATAGATTGATAAGGAAAGTCAGGGCTTTCAGATGGCACCAAGCTCTCTTGATTTGGTTGAGTTTTGACCAAGTTAAGGTTTGTCTCCATTGGGGTAGCTGCCGGCTTACAGTCTTCCATTTTGTACTTCTTTAGTATATCTTGAATATACTTGAATTGGCTTAGGGTAATAGTCTGGGTACTTCTGTCTATGGAGAACTTAATCCCTAAGTAGTAACTAAGTTCTCCTAGATCGGACATCTTGAACTCCTTAGATAGGCTGGATTTAGTCTCTTCCAATGTTTCTAGGTTATTGGCGGCTATAATAAGATCATCCACATATAGAGCTAATAGAACTGGATTTGCTCTATCTGGCTTATAGTATATACTATAGTCAGCATTACTCCTTTTGAAACTCAAAGATTCCAAATAAGAATCTATCTTGCAATTCCAGGCTCTCGGTGATTGTTTGAGACCATATAGTGACTTTTTAAGCTTGCAGACCAAATGGGGGTTATCTTGGTCAACAAACCCATCAGGCTGGTTCATATACACATCCTCTTCAAGTTCTCCATTCAAAAATGCAGTTTTTACATCCATTTGATGAATAAAAAACTTATATTTGGCTGCAATAGCCAATATTAATCTGATGGAATTAAACTTGGCTACCGGTGCAAAGGTCTCAGTATAGTCAAGTCCTTTTGTTTGAGAGTATCCTTTGGCCACAAGTCTTGCTTTGTATCTTTCAATTGTACCATCAGCCTTGTATTTTGTCTTGAAGACCCATCTGCATCCAATTGATTTTCGGTTGATTGGTAATTTGACTAAGTCCCAAGTTTAATTTTCCATCAGGGCCTGATATTCCTCAGTCATTGCAGATCTCCAAAACTTTGTCTGAGGGCTATTTAGGGCCTCTTTTACAGTCTGGGGCTCATCAATATGGACTGAATAGGCATAGGCTAAGTTTGTACCCTCATTGATATAGTAATTTGGGCTATTTCTTGTCCAATTTGGTCTCCGGGCATTTGATACTGGAATGATCACTTCTGGAATATTCCTGGGCACTGATTCTGGCTGAACCACGGTTGTAGAGTCCTCTGGAGTGAAAAAATTTTCATTGTTTTGCTCTGATTCAATCCTGACAATTGGTGGACTTGAGATCAAATTTTTGTCATCATCTGATGTCATTTTTTGTGAAAATTTTAAATTTTCATCAAACAACACATCCCTGGACTTGATCAGCTTCTTTGCTTTGGTATTGTAGAGTCTGTATGCCTTACTCTCATTGCAGTAGCCCAAAAATATGCATTTTACACTTTTTGGCTCAAATTTTGACTGATTTCTGGCCAGTTTTT
Source organism: Basidiobolus meristosporus CBS 931.73 (assembly GCA_002104905.1). NCBI lineage: Eukaryota > Fungi > Basidiobolomycota > Basidiobolomycetes > Basidiobolales > Basidiobolaceae > Basidiobolus > Basidiobolus meristosporus. Next base: position 120,657 of record MCFE01000177.1, on the reverse strand, counting down.
TGGCATATGCTGTACACCCAAATATTCTTAGATGTTCTGCACTTGGTCTGTATCCATACCATGCTTCAAATGGAGTAGAATCACAAAGTATTCTGTTATAACTCCTATTTTTAAGGTATACAGCAGTGGCAACTGATTCCACCCAAAAATCATAGGATAATTTTTGATCATGGATCATAGATCTTGCCATATCAATTATTGATCTGTTAGCTCGTTCTGCTACTCCATTTTGCTGTGGGGAGTATGGTACAGTAGTCTCTTGCTTTATCCCATGAATTTTGCAGAAGTGGATGAAGAGTTTTGAGGTATATTCTCCACCATTGTCAGAGCGTATTTTCTTGATTTTTTCACCAGTTTCTCTCTCCACCATGGCTTTAAACTCCCTGAACTTAGACAGAGCTTCTTCCTTTCTCTCCATGAAGTAGACCCATGTGTATATTGTATAATCATCAATAAAAGTGATTAAATACTTCATCCCGCCTAAGGATAAATTTTGCATAGGTCCACACAGATCTGAGTGAATTAGATCTAATTTTTTCTTAGTTTTGATTAACCCAGAGCTCTTGAACGGTTGTCTGGCTTGTTTCCCATATATGCAGGCTTCACAGTGCTCCAAATTAGCTGGGGGATCAATTTTCACTCCAGAAATTAGCTGATCTTTGATCATTTTACACAAATAATCAAAATTGATGTGTCCAAATCTCCTGTGCCAAAGCATTGGTGTTTCTTCATTTAAGTTACTTATATTGGCTTCCAGATATGATGGAATATAAGTCAACTTGTATAGATTCTGATCTCTGATGCCCAAAGCAATATGGGCACCATTTTGATCAGTGATCCTGCATCCAGAATTGTCAAAACTGAAACTGAGTCCTTCTGCTGTGGCCTTGCTTACAGAGAGTAGGTTCTTGGCTATTTCTGGTACATAGAGTACTTCTTTAAAGGTCAGTGTATGGCTTCCTTCACTGCTTCTAAGGTTTACTTAGATAGTTCCTTCTCCAACTGCATCAAGTGTTCCATTGTCACCCATGAAAACCTTCTTAATTGGAATTTCTTGATATTGGGTAAAAAGTTCTTTTTGGTGTGTAAAGTGTTGAGAAGCTCCAGAGTCAATATACCACATCTGAGAATCCTTGTTTGTGGTCATATTTAGTGCAGATATGAATAGTCTATCTTCAGTTGTTGCAGCATTTCCATATTCAGGCTTCTTTTGCTGATAATCTCTCTTTTTGAAACACCGGTCCGATGTGTGTCCTTTCCTTTTGCAGTAGTTGCAAAATAGGTTGTTGTTGCCTTTGTAGGGTCTTGGGTACCTCCTTTGTTGGTTATCATTGCTTATTAAAGCATTTTCTTCTTCCTTCTTATTGGCGCTTGATTTTCTTAATTCTTCATCCAGGAGCCTTCCATATACGTAATTTAAGGTCAAATCTTCAGTTCTGGACTCTAGGGCTGATACAAGGCCCTGAAACTTGTCTGTCAGGCTATTCAGGATGGTAACTATCACATCCTCATCAGTAGTTGGTACGCCCACAGAGTCCATCTCATCTACCAGCAGGGTAATTCTGTTAATTAGATTTTTCATTTCTTCTCCTGGCAGCATCTTTGTAGTAAAGAATTTTCTTCTCAGATACATTTTCTTGGCAGCTGAACATGACTGGTAGGTGTCTTCTAATGCCTTCCAGGCATTCTTTGCCGTTTTTGCTCTTGAGCATTGAATTAGCAATTTGTCCTTGACATTAAGGCAAATGCAGTTAAAGGCACTTTGTTCTTTCTTCTGGTACTTTAAGGCTTCCTCTCCCACGTTTTTAGGAGGGCATTCTTCTCCCATGACAATATCCCAAAGGCCTCTTTCTTGTAGCAGCATCTTCATCTTCACCTTCCACACTTGGTAGTTAGAGCCATCCAACTTTTCAGCAGAGGGAAAAATTCCAGTAATAGCAGTAGTAGACATTGCAGAGAGTGACAGCTTGGGGCTCATAATCTGTTGTAAGAGTCTTGGAGATATTGGAAGTGATTGGGAGGACAAGTAGATTATGTGGTTTTCACTTAATGATTTATTGAATGTAAAAGTAGTGTTTATACTTTTACCTGGTCTTGGCATAACAAACACGTAGAATAGGCTAAGGAAGGTCCCAAGAACATGTGTGCAAAGTTTGGGGCTGTTTGGACAACTTTGAGAATTTTCATGTTCTGGGTACCTGGTATTTTGGTGAAAATATTCTAAGTAAATCCCGACAAGGAATTTGGTCAGTATTCTCTAGGATTGGAAGGTGATGATCTAAGTGACTAAGTTAGGTGAATATTTAGGTGGAAATACAAATTTTTACAACACATAGAAGGTGACTTAGGAACAGATATCAGTGAGACTACTATTGCACTTCTGCTCTGATACTGTGAGACTGGCAGCAGATTTGGGTTGATGAGGATCAGTGGCCAACAAGATTTGCCAGCAGAGTACTTGGTAAATGAGATACCATCAGTACCAAGGCAAGGCATGGCAACACAAACCTTCAAAATAGCCCTTGCTTTATTGTTGAGCAAAATGTTTGGGTCTGATTGATGATGAGTACATTTTTTTATAGCTTCACAATATTAGTTGGACTGCATCAGCTTCTTTAGATGGGGTATCCTTGGAATCCAACCAGAATGTGAAAAATTTTTTCCTCTGAGGAAGTGGGCTCCTAATAAGTAGGATACCTTCCATGTGTAGCACTTTTGGATATGCATGCCAGGCAACTATTAACACATGCAGGTATCAGGATAGTCTCTGGGTTATATGTTGCCAGCTGCATGATGGTTGTCCATATGTACCATGCACATGGTAGATTGCATCCCAATATGAAGTAGGCAGGAAGTTGAAGTAAGTACTCAAAGCCTCCATTATTGAGTGACAGCTTGGGGATTATAGCCTGTTGTAAGAGTCTTGGAGATATTAGCAATGATTGGGAGAACTAGTAGATTTTGTGGTGTTCACTTGATGATTTATTGAATATAAAAGTGGTACTTGTACTTTTTCATAATTTTGGCACAACAAACATGTAAAATAGATTGAGGAATATCCCAATAACATGTGTGCAAAGCTTGGGGCTAACTGGCCAACTTATCAAATTTTTGTGTTCTGGGTACCTGATATTTGGTGAAAATATTCCATGTAAGTCCTAACAAGGAATTTTGTCAGTATTCACTAAGATTTTCACATAATGATCTAAGTGACTAAGTTAAGCAAATATTCAAGTAGAATTATCTATTTTACAACAGAGATCTCACTGACTGGCAAAGCAATAATGTCAAGAAATTGGGAACAATTACAGTTCCTACAGTGGAATTGTGGAGCATCAATAGGATCACCTATTGGTTGCAGTGCTTCTTCAACAGCAGTGCAAAAGAAAACACACTTGAGTATTGCAAGCATTTATTACACTAACCAGCATATGAAGTGATAGATCTTGCAGTGCCAGCTAAAGCATATCATATATGGGAACCAGTGAACAAATAATGGCTTACATATACAGAGTTCATGCCAAAGCCATGGGCAACAATGTTGCAGCAGAAACACATGTTGAACAGAAACTTTCAATGGAGCCAATAATTGAGTGTGAGATTGGGCTTAAAAGTAGTGTTGGGTATAGGGACTTAAAAGGTCAGCACAATTTACAATTTAGTTAAAATGGAAGATTCACAGAATTTTACTAATTTCTTTGCATGAAAAGTAATAGTACCAGCTGATGTGGAAAGTAGTAGTGTGAGACAGAGGCAATAGTCATTCAATGTACACAATTGTAGGTGAATCAGTGTCCAGGATTAGTATGTGAGAGAAATGAAAGAGAACCAATTAATTGCAACTTAGGAATTGTTGTGATGAAAATTTTATACCATGTTTTTAGTGAAATCTGAGGTGCAATTCTTGTTTCAGCAGCTCTTGCACAATGACCTGCACCATCAATAACTCTGAGTCATGGGAATTGAGCTTTGAGATGTCCCCTTGAAGGGACCATCACAATAATTTCTCATAGGAATATATAGCCAGCTTTTGAGTAGTTGGAAGTATACCAGTTGAAGCAGTAATAGGCAATGTAGGAAGTCACAGCTCAATGCTCATAGCTAGGGGCAAAATTTTGGAGGAATTAAGTGTGATATGGAGAACAAGTACACTCTGAGGTTTTCATTTGATGATATACTCAAAATAAATGTGGTATAACTGCTCTTGGCAATACAAGCATGCGGAATATACCCAGAAGGCCACAAGAATATATATACATAGCTTAGGGCTTCATGGGCCACTTTGAGAGTGCCCACATCAAGGTGCTAACTATACTACTGATATATCTAAAATTAATTCCAACAAAAGATGTCATATGAAGTATCTAAGATTAGTAAGACAAAGTCTTAATGATGGTGTTTGGTGAGCATTCAAGTATATTTGAGAAATTTGCAATAATTGTTGGATAATTTCTAAATATCTGATATGCATCACCTATTGAGCATCATTGCTGCTAATCTAAGCTATTTCCAACAATGAATATAAGCTGCAAATGGTATGTGCATGAGCTACAAACTAACCAACATAAGTGATAATAGTATAGAAGTACAATCACTAGATTTCCACAACTCAATGCCATGCAAGCATCTGTTGCAGCCTCAAATGCCTATCATGTTGTAGTAGAAGTATATCCTCTCTGGGATTACACCTACATAATTAAATAATCTGCACAAGTAAGCATTTTATGGATAAGTTCTTGTATTATAGTTGGTAATATCCATGACTTGGCCAAGTAGAAGTTTGGATGAAATGAGGAATCCTGAAGTTGAATCAACTAACTGTAGCACATATAGAGGGCATGCAATGTGAAGAAACTATCCAATATTTGAAAACCCTGGAGCATATTTGAGATATTACCAATTGTATATTGCAGATAATCCATTACGTAAGAAAATATATAGCGTGATTAAAATCCGGGTGATTTTTGCTAATTGGCCAGATATAAGCACAGAGCATTAATAACATACCTAGAGTCTATTACTAATATTGTTAATTATGTAATTGATTTCAGCAACCAAAGAACACCTTTTTCGCTTTGACCTATCTTCAGCGGAAAATCATTTAGCCGCCGTGTCACGCAGCCGTTACTTCTTATGCCATATTCCACAGCACTGAACAGTCTCCACCTGTGCTACTCTAAAGAATGGTGGAGAATTGGTGACATTCCATACTCCGCATAACTTTTCGGAAATAAGAATAAGCATTGAAACGGTTTCCCGAAGAATCCCAAAAACTCCATCTTTGGATACAGTTGTCGAAATCTTCCCAGTCAAAATACCAGTGAAAGCGTAGTTGATCACCTGCCCAGTCATAAGCAACCAACTAGACCCAAGTAGGTGCCATGTAGCTGGGCGCGTTGAACTGCTAACCCGACCAGCATCCAACCCTATGGCAGCTAGCGTGGAGCCATCCGATGATCGATGAGAATCACATTCTTGGCTAGGAGCTTCGTAGTCAGCGTAGTATCACAGCAATGATTATGAAGACACCCATTTTCACGCTTCCTCTGCTTCTTCTGGAGAAGGTCATCTGAATAATACCCTTTACATCAGTAGGCTGCTTGGGCGCAAGGATAATCAATTCAACCGAGTGTGCACCATCATCAGCAACCCACTGGACTTCATTTAGCGAGACAAAGGTGGTGCAATTGTTACAGCGTCAATATCAAATGTCAAAGTGCGAATCAAGTCAAGTTTGGTATTGTTAGGTTCAGCATCACGGTAGCACGCATAAACTAGATCAAATGAGGTGAAACCGACGATAATTGCACTTTCCAGATGACTATGTCTGTCGCCAGGAATCAGGGGATAGTCCTCACAAATGCCCCTCGAATTGACAGGTATTGCGATCAAAACATGGGAGAAATGATTAGACAATTCCGTAAGCTAATCCCAGAACGGGCCTTTGCTGAAGCTGATCTCGATGATTGGAGCTAAACCAAGCGCGAAAAAACGCTATTTTTGGCCAATGGTATTACCATGTTGGTAGGATGCGAAGGATGCATGGGAATTTGGAATCAATGGAGCCATCTTCACCAACCCCAGGGTTGGGTTGCGGGCTCCTCAGCATTCAATCCAACCTACGAAGCGATGCGAACAATCGAGGCTTGCCATTTTTGGCCAATAGAACCTCGTCTTCCAACATTGATTAGTGTAGCACAGTTAGGTTTCATCATTCGTAAGAGATTTCGTCATGGGCCTGGATATAAGCGAGTGTCTTCGCAACTGAGCCACTTACAACCTCCCTTTGTCTCCACCCAACATGACCACAAGTAAGGAATCTCAATACTACGCTGACCTAAACGCCCCAGTCTGCCAGCTGGAGATTCGCCCTCACTTTGAGCTTTTGAACGAACAAGAGAAGCACTATGCCCACCACATCAGCAGAGCCAGTTGGTACGGCGCTCGTGCGTTGCTTAACCAGACAACCAAGGAGAGCGAGACGATCTTCGACTTCATCGTGTCCTTGTTCAAGGAAGAGAGCACTGGAAAGCTGGTGGATTTGGAGAAGTTGCGTGCTGCCAGTGGAGTCGGTGAGGAGGCCTTCCAGCACTGGCTTCAGTACGCGGGCCAATTCCTCTCCAACCTGGCCAACTACAAATCCTTTGGCGACACCAAATTTATCCCTCGCGTCTCCGAAGCTGACCTGGAGGCCATTGTGAAAGCCAAGGCCAACCAGAAGGTGACTGAGCTGTTCGAGGCCGTCCGACAGAACATCTACTCCGTCACCCCCGAGTCGAAGAACTTACTTGGATACGTGGACGACGGACACGTGTCGAACTACTACTCGGAGAATGTGGCGAAGAAGGACATTCTGGAGGTGCAGAGATACCTTGAGTCCATCGATGTGGACTCTCTCAACACCAGGTAGGCCTTTGGTTGGGGATGGAGGAGGGCATTCTGAATACCGTGCTAACCGCGGCTTTGTAGATTGTTCAAGATTTCCGACTCAGAGTTTGAGGTGAGGATCGCCTCCGCGCAGCAAAAGGAGCCCCAAGTCCACAAGACTCCCGAGGGCAAGTCCGTGAAGATCACCTACGGTGATTACCACGAGACCATGCGTAAGGTCGCCGACGAAATCCAGGCCGCTATCAAGTATGCTGCCAACGACAACCAGCGCCAGATGTTGGAGAAGTACGCAGAGAGCTTCACCACTGGCTCCATTGAGGCACACAAGGAGTCCCAGAAGTTCTGGATCAAGGACATCGGGCCTACCGTGGAGTCTAACATTGGCTTCATCGAGACCTATCGCGACCCCGCTGGTATCCGTGCCGAGTGGGAAGGCTTCGTTGCTATGGTGAATAAGGATCGCACCAAGAAATTCGGTGTCCTCGTCGACAACGCCGAGAAATTCATCTCGAAGTTGCCTTGGTAAGTGTCTGCCGTCCATCTCTCCCCAACCCCTCTCCGCTGACTGAGTACCGTTTCTGTTCCCAGGGGAGTCGAGTTCGAGAAGGACAAGTTCAACAAGCCTGATTTCACATCCTTGGAGGTGATGTCCTTTGCCACCGGGGGCATTCCTGCCGGTAAGTGGCCACTAATCCGCCTCGCATGTTTGGAGATATTAATAGTCTCCGGGGTGATTTAGGCATCAACATCCCCAACTATGACGACATCCGACAGACCTATGGCTTCAAGAATGTTAGTCTTGGTAACATCCTGAACGCCAAGGCCCCTAGCGAGAAGTACCCATTCTTGAACGAACAAGACCGTGCCCTCTTCGAGAAACTTAAGGGCCCCGCGTTCGAGGTTCAAGTGGGTCTCCACGAGTTGCTCGGCCACGGCTCCGGCAAGTTGCTCGCCGAGCAGGAGCCTGGGAAATTCAACTTCGATCAGAGCAATCCTCCTGTGTCCCCGGTCACCAAGAAGCCCATCACCAGTTGGTACAAGCCAGGCCAAACATGGGGATCCGTGTTCAAAAACATCTCCTCGTCATACGAGGAGTGCCGTGCCGAATCGGTCGCCCTCTTCCTTTCCACCGACAAGGAGGCGCTTGAGGTGTTCGGCCACACCGACTCTAGCCACGACGTCGGACTTGCCGACGACATCATGTACATCGGATGGTTGTCCATGGCCCGTGCCGGTCTACTCGGCTTGGAGTTCTACGATCCTACCGCGAAGAAATGGGGCCAAGCCCACATGATGGCCCGATACGCCATCATGCGCGTGCTCCTCGAGGCTGGGGAGGACTTCGTGAAGATCGAGCGCAACGCAGACAATACCGACGCCGTGATCACCCTGGATCGCAGCAAGATTCACTCGGTGGGAATGCCGGCGATGCACGCATTCCTCCAGAAGCTCCAGATCTACAAGGCTACGGCCGACTTCGAGGCCGGCTCCGCGTTGTATGCTGAGATGACCCGGGTCCCCGACGAGTGGAAGTCCCTCCGTGACATCGTCATCTCTCACAAGCAGCCCCGTAAGCTGTTCGTCCAGGCCAACACGGTGCTAGTCGGCGACTCGGTCGAGCTCAGAGAGTACCCAGCCACTGTCGAAGGTATCCTGCAGTCATTCGTGGAAAGAGGGATCTAAGATGGAGTCGATTAGAGGGTTCGCCGGATTCACCTTGCAAAATGTAATAAATAATGAGTTTGATGTCATGTGCGCGTTGGTGTGCTTTTCCCCCAAGCTGTACGTTTGGGTGGGACCAGTTGAAGTGAAATGACGGGGTCGAAGTGGCGCCCTGATTGCCAGAGGCCCACGGACCCTGAGTGTACTCACCATTCGTGCAACGGTTGCAACAGTGGTACAAAGGGTGGGTACGGAATGCATCGACACCCAAGGTAATCATGGGGTTTGCATGACAATTTCGAGGGATGGTGGCTATGCAACCAGTCGATACTTGGACATGGTGGGGTTGAATCATGGTTGTTTATTTGGAATGGATTGATCGGTAGAGGGGGTGTTGGTGTCTTTACTCGGTGATCTGGAAGTACGAACTATACGAGGCCGTCTGATTGGCCGTGGCCATGACAACATAGTTCCCAGGCACCACGTCGGTAGGCACCGTCCATGGAAACCACAAAGCGGTAGTGTTGACCTGATCTGCGATGGGTTTGGCGATGGTCAGGTTGGTCGGATCTCCTGACATCAAATCCAGCTTGATCACGGGCGGCAGTTGCGCGCCTTCGCGTGTGTTCCTAATGAGTGGGAACGAGGAAGAGGAAGTCACTGGTTAGTAAGTCGTACATCGGAGATGTGTTCAGCGATATTCCCCACCATGTGATGTTGCGATCGGTATTTCGGGCCCATGCACCGCCCGATGGGCTGGTCAGAATGAGTGAGCTGTTGTCGGGGGCTTGCTGGGACTGAATGGTGAAGTACGTGCTGTAGGACGCCTGGTCCCCGCTTCCCGCCCGGATGACATACGTGTCGCTCATGGCCAAGTCCCCGGGAACCTTCCATAGGAACTTGCCAGTGGAGACCGAGACTGCCGGGGAAATCTCCAGGATGGGGAAAAGATTGAGCTGTGGGCCGTTCATCAGGGTCAGCGATGTGTTGGTATGGGACTGATTCCCACTGGCGAACCTAAGACACTTGATTAGCCCGGGTCGAATGGCGAGGGGTGATTTATTTGACGTACCAGGAGATATAGTGCTCGGAATTCACCGACCAGGTGGAGTTCACCGGGCTGGTGATATAGAGGTCTGCGTGTGCGAACAACGGGTACAGGCCGATCGAAAAGATGGCTAGAATGGATTGGAGGATCATTTCAAAGTGGGGGGGGGGGGTTGGTTGGCGGAAGTAATGTGGACACCTGGCTTCATTTATAGCTCTCCCAGTACGAGGCCGCAATCTTCGGGTAACGCTCCCCTTCATGCCGACCTCGCTTAAAAATAGCCCTTTCGCTGGCAGTTTCCACGAGCTGGTCGTTCGTCAGCTCGTCCGCCCCCAATCTCCTGCCGGGAACCTCTAAAGGAACATTCGTGGTATCAGAAAATGACGGCCGATTCAGAGGGTTCAGACGTCACGGGTCTGTTCCACGTAGGTTACTGTGAGCATGGGAATGTACCCCTCTACGGATGAGATGACGATTCGACTGATCGCTCTTGTGTATCCCCAATTCCATTGAGCCCGCGCGACTTCCTCCTCATGCAATTGGCTCTTTACACCAACTTCGGACTGCTAGAGCACACCAATCAGCTCGCGATATTCGAGAAACTCCCATCCCTCGCGACCAATGCTGTCGAATGGTGGGTATCTCCAACCCCGGCTACGGGATATTTTTAACTTAGATGCGCTGGGCTTGAAATATACCAACCGAACCAGTCTGGGGTGCGCCTTTTGGGAGGCGGGGGTGCCTCTCTGACCGACCGCCTCGCTGGATTAGGACATCCATCTCCTCAGGTGATTGTCGTGGATGATATATACTCAACCCAGCAGGGATTGCTGCTGAAGGGTAACTGTGACATGGACATGCCGATTTCGAGCTATGGACACGCATTGCCGATGGCCGCCAAGTTGTCTAGCCTATTTTCTCTCGGGCCATCATTCAAAAGCTACATAATACTGGTCATCCCCCTACTGAGGCCAGCCTATTCCAGCTTTATTACGTGGACGAGGCTTGGAGATTCTGACCGCCATCAGAAGTACGACAGTCGGTCTCTTCCATATATCGGTGGTGACGAGCGATCAGGGCGTATGCAATGTGTGCTCCTACAGAAGTATTCTCCTTTCCACAGTTGTCACCCCACCTAGAAGAAGGTCGAGGAATCAGTGGATTCCCAGGCATAGGGTGGTTATGCTAGAGGTTTCAAATCGGCCCAGATACCATCACACCAAATAGCACTGAGTGTTTACTCTTTCTCAGCACAACCATTGAAGATGAGGGCTAACACAGCATGGCTCAATCCAGTAGTAAAGTCTCCTCTGATGACCGGCACGACATGACCTCCACAAATAGACTCAGAGGCTCGCTTTCATCGTTGTAGGTCCGTAACAGTTGGAACACACCAATCCATGATTGGGCCACCTCGAGATGTGTATCCGATATCTAAGAGCCACTCTATCTGGCACCATTCAAGAGACCAAACTGACCAGCATATCTGACAGCTGTATCTTCATGAAAATCCCCGTTGACCTATAATCGATTCGGCAGCATCCGTATGGGAAAGGTGTCGGTACGTGATAAACCATGTAATCATTCCACGAAGATCTACAAAAAGCCAACCAGAGTATGCTCAAGTGAAAGCAGCCACCACTACCCGCTTGATCGACCTATTCTGGCTATACACCTTGAATACTATTGCGTAGTAGCTACTACTCACCAACACAATACGTAAACCAAACGGAAATGGTGGGAACCTGGGTGTGATCGGGAAACATCGAAAAAGCATGATTTTTACCTGAAGCGATTGGGGGGATTTTCCCCCGCTGGGCTATTGAGCCAACATAAAGGAACGATGTTCGAACCCTGGCCGATGAAATCGGGATTTATGGTGGAAAGATGCGTGCAGAGCGTGGGGGGTTTCCATCTACTCGCGACGTCTTGAGGGAAAATCTCTTGCCAAATGAGTTTCCAACCTACTGGCCAGGTATGAGATTAGGTCATATAACTTCTAATATACATCAATAGGTGTGGCCATGATGAATACTCAGAGACCGCTGCTTTCGTGGGATTTTCACTGATCTACACCGTCAGTACGTACAGTCCACGTAGTCCGCTGGTACTAGCTTCTAAGCCACTTGGATCGGGATTTCATCATATGGGATTCCATTCCATTCAAGAAAACAAGTGCCTTGATTACCAAGTGCAAGTGGCCTTGGTATTGCGACCCGGATAGAGCGTTCTCAACGATTCATCATCTTGCTGCGCGACCGATATCACACCAACCCAAAGAAGCATCGCGGATGCAAGAAATCAATTGGTTACCAAGCTTCGACCGCGGCTATTTTTCAAGGATGAATTGGCAGACTGCTCGATCAATTCCCATCAACCATCTATACATAGGTTCGCCAAACAGGGGACGGACGATAGTAGCCCATTCCCAATTCAAGCCACCAGCCAATCAAATACCTGGGTCTAAGTGTAGGTCTTCTGTCCAGGACCGTAAGAATAGGCCGTTTATTTCAACCAGTTAATCAATGCCAATCAAGCCCTCTAAATACATGCCTTCCCACAACTGTCATCGGAGGGATTGGGCTCGCGGTAGAGAGGCCCGCTTCTCAAACAGTCAGCAAGGTTGACCAATTTCCATCCTCTGCTCAGGAGGTATTCGATGGCGCGCTGAGCGAGGGGGATGGTTTTGGGATAATTCTCGGGTCGGAAGTCAGCCGTGGTATTCCAGACGTCATGGTTCAGGGAGATGAATTTCCCAAAGCGTGGGTTGGCAGAGCTGGTCTGGTCTATGTACTCCTGGTACATCTCATCGATGGAATTCACAGGGTTCCAGTCGACAGGGTCGACATTCCAATTCACAACGATGTAGCCCATCTTTTGGAGGATCTTGCGAGACGGGCCATCAGTGTCGCCGTACGGGGGTCTCATACAGGTAGGGACCTTGTTGAGGATCTTCGCGAAGGCGTGGTTTAGCTTGGTCATTTCGTAGACAACCCTCGACTCACTGACCGTGATGAGATCGGTGTGAGCCCAGGTGTGCGAGCAGATTTGATGTCCGGATTTGTAGGCACGCTTGACGACGTCGGCCAAGTCGTAGATGCTTAAGATAGGGTTTCCGGTGTCTGCGTTCTTTTCGTTGTGTCCGTTAACGAAGAAGGTGGCCTTGACATTCACTCTATCCAGGTAGTCGAGTAACCCTGAGGTCAACACACTGGGCCCATCGTCAAAGGTGATGGCGAAAGTTCCCGGAGCAGTGCATTTGGTAATAACCTTAGCCTCCTTGTTCTTGTCGCAACCACCGAACTCCTTTTGGCAACCCGTGGCACAGTGATCGGATGTGTAGCCACAGTATCCCCATTGACTGCAGCACAAGCCTGGCGCACAAGAGCCCACGCCGGAGCCACACTTCTGATCAAGATATCTCAGTGTTCCTGGGGTTGGGTTAACGGTGGAGGTGGAGGTGGTTGTAGGCTTGTCGGGACTACACTGGCCAAACCGGGCTTGACATCCACCGGTACAATGGTCGGGTGAGTAACCACACCAGCCCCATTCGCTGCAACACAAGCCTGGTGCGCAGGCGCCGAATCCGGAACCACACTGCTCATTGCGCTGCTTCAAAGGGGTCGATGTTGAGGTAGCCTGGGTGGTGGTTGTCGCCTGGGAGTCATCGCAACGGCCGAAACTGCTTTGACAGCCTACAGTGCAATAGATCGTGCTGGTGCCACAGTAGCCCCATTTACTACAGCAATAGCCGGGTGCGCAGGAGCCCAGGCCGGAGCCACAGCGGCCATGCTCGGGGACAGCTTCAATGGATGCTGCAGCCAACATGGTGATGAGTAAAGCAAGGGCTGATTTCATTGTCAAATGTGAATTACCATAGAGATGATGGGGAGGGCCGTGGTTTATAAAGAAGATGACCTCTTATGGGGAGAGAAGAGGATTACCCAGTTTAGGGAACCAGTGCCTATGAGATCATGGAAATGCCGGAGTGGCGATTGATCAATTGGTAATTGCTGACAGTTCGAGTAATGCGAGGGTGACACGAGGCGTGCTGGCGCTAACGTAGACAACTCTGCGTACGGGGCACACATCCAGCTCGGAAGGTTTCCACCTTCCCCAATTCGAGGTGAGCGCCGGTAGATAGGCACGCTGGGAAATCCCGTATACGGCGGATGAATCCACCTTGGAGGAAACCAGGCGCCACCCGAAGGTACGCTTGTAACCCAGATGCCGTGGGCTTGTTGGAGCTCCTGCCGCCCAGAAATTTGGCATGCGCAAGGTCTTTCGACCGGTTGATTCCACCAACTAACTGACCGCGGTGTCTGCTGCAGCTAATGCGCCGTCAGTGGCACAAAAGCCAAAACCTAAATTTAATCTGGACACCACATGCAACGGAATGGGGTTGGCTCCTGAAGTCTAAAAATAATTTCCAGTGTGGCGGGCAATTGGCCGTGGATGATCCGTCCCGATGCCATACCAAGCAACTGGCTGACCATTTTCAACCGGTCAGTCTATCGTGCACTTCACATTGATATTACTTGTCTAGTCGACTTTGTAGAATCCAGCAGTTGAGCCGTTGATTCCAGGGGTGGTCACCACTGTGGCTGGAATCCTCTTAGCGCGTGTTCCCGTCACGCCGTTTGCTCCAGGTCATTGGTGGTGGGCTGCTGCCGTAGAAAACTTTCCTGAGATCTACGCTGGAGCCAATCCACTCCTACCCCCCAGATATGGCAATGGTGAGTGATTGATCGTTACCCAGGAAAATGCTAAATATACGCTGGGGAGTGGTTTATAGATGCTAGGATGATTTCGCGTGCATTTTCACCATGACGCCGACCAAAGGATAAATTGGCAGCCTGAAATGCTCATTGGGCGCTTGCACATTGTCGATAAACTCCAGTCACCTCGAATCCCCTTGGGCGGTTGAATTTAGCGGCCACCTCGTCTCTTGTAAGTCGTCTATTCTCCACATCTGAGTAGGCGAATCAGCTACACTCTTGGGGGTTACATGCCCATCTCATGCATGGTGGATGTGGTTGCACCGGGCGAGTGCTCCTCAGAACGGTAGTTCTGACTGTAAGATTAACCCAAACCTCAAGTGGAACGATCGGACGGAAAGGTCAATTCGAGACTGGTGAGTTATGAGAGGTTTTTTGCGACCAGAAGTGACTCGTCTCCACTGATAGGCATAAGCCATCCCCGAAATGCCCGCCTGGAACATTGAACAGACTTTGCCCTTGACCCGCCATCCCTTTTGCACCATCACAGATGGTTCCTAGCTCTCCCAGGCGTTGAGTGAGCGCGTTAAGTGCACCAAATATCCATAGGCGAGCCTGTTCCGGACTGACCAGAGCCTACAGGTTCGGCCCTAATCTTTGATAGGCCAGGTCCATGGTCTAAGAGTTGCCCTTGTGAATTTGTATGGCCAATCTTTCCAAGCCAAAATCCGTGCTTGAAAAGTACTTGACAATTGGCAAAGTAGCAGTGAAGGACCTGACAGTGTTAGAGGTAAAGAAAAGGAAAGAAAGTCTACCCAAGCCAGAGACAGAGAAGCATGTGACAAAAGCCGCAGTTTTCACCAATTAATTGTTGTAAGGGTTTTTGGAGATATTGGAAGTGATTGGGAGAACAAGTAGATTATGTGGTTTTCACTCAATGATCAATGAAAAGTAAAAGTGGTGTTTATACTTTTACAAATCCTGGCAAGAAAAGCATGTAGAATATGCTTAGAAAGGTCCCAAGAATATATGTGCAAAGTGTGGGGCTATTTGGACAACCTTGAAGTTTCTAATGTTTTGGGTACTTGATATTTTGATGAAATATTCAAGATAAGTCCCAACAAGAAACTTGGTTAGCATTCTTTAACACTTATGGGCAAGGAAACAAGTTATTAAGTTAGGTGGATATTTAAGTGTAATTACAAAACTGGATTCAATTTCTTCATGCATTTTTTGGTTATCAGTAGTTTTGATAAGATAAGCCATTTATAGGACTAATAGTGCCAGACCTGTTATGTTGGTGTATAGAAGAGATCATCATCAGCAGTAACTCATTAAAAATACAGAGATTCCAAGTAGGAATCTCTCTTGTAATTCCAGGTTCTTCATGGTTGTTTGAGATTGCATGGTGATTTTTTAAGCTTGCACTCCAAATGGGGGCTGCCTTGGTCAATGTGTCCATCAGGCCTGTCTATGTAAAGGTCCTTATCAATTTCCCTATTCAAATATGCAGCTGATAAACTTATTTCATAAGTTAAAAGCACATAATTGGTAGAAATGGGCACAGTTGGTATGTTAGAATTAAACCTAGCTACCTGTCATTAGATTTTTAGCTGGTATTCAGCAGGTGTCTCTTATTCACAATTTTAGTGGAAGAGATTAGCAGCTATTCAGCATGTTTGGGATGAATGCTAGTGGGTCTTCCCTTGAAAGAATATCTGCTTTTCTGTTGTAAAGCCAGTATCTGAGATACTAAGAGGTGTGACTTCTGTGAATATTGAAGTTCAGCTGATCTTATATTAGTACTGCACTGGCCTTCTGTTGATTCTTATTCTCCAAGTGGTTGTGGCCAAATAGTACACATTTCACACCTTTTAGCCTGAGTATTGACTACACAAATGGCAGCATGTGGTGTGCAGCCAAGTTATCTGGGGTACTCTGCACTTGGTTAACATCCGTATCTTTTCTCATATGAAGTAGAATCACAGAGTACTCTGGTTTAACTCCTCTTTTAAAATGTAGAGCCATAGAAACTGATCTCCCCAAAGAATCACAAGGCAATTATTAATCATAGAAATATAAACCATGTCATAGTAGTTATGAGTCTGCTTGCACATCATAGCACTTTGTTTTCTTGAGGCAAGCATAGTATAATGGTCTCATGTTCTGACTCATATATGTTCCACAATTGAATAAAGAGTTTTCAGAGAGATATGCTAATGTAGCCAGAGCATGTTCTCTCCATTTTTTATATCAGTTTTTGCTCTATCACGTCTTCACACCCTCATTTTTGAGCAGAGCTTCTTCCTTTTTGTCCATTGGGTTAACCTATGCATGCCCTCATGGTGCTCAATAAATGCATTTAAATAAGCTTTTCCACCTATGAATAAGTGTTACATACATCTACATTGAGCTGAGTTGATTAGATCCAGTTTTTTCTCAGCTTTGACTAGTGCAGAGCTCCTGAGCAGTAGTCTGGCCTATATCCCATATATGCCGGCTTCACAGGGCTTTAGACCTGCTAGGGGATAAGCTTTTATTTGCATATTGGCTGATTTTTAATCACCTTGTGTGAATAAACAAATTGAATTGGCAAAATACCCTGCACCAAAGCATCAATGTTTCTCCACTTAAGCCTGTAAGGTTAACTTCAGATGTAGAGGAATATGAGATAACTTGTTTAGACCCTGATCTACAATACACAAGCCCTGTAGGAGCCATTTTCACCATTGTATCTGCATCTAGAATTGTCAAAGCTGTCTAGTACTCAACAAATTCTCTTCCTACACTACCACAAGGTTAATATTCTTCAATAACAATAATCCAATGGCCTCTTTCCTGTTGCAACAACTTTATTTCCACTCTGCAGACCTAGTAGCTACATTTATCCAGCCTTCCAGCAGTAGGTCAACTCATAATTACTGAGTGAATATTCCGGAGAGTGACAGCTTGTGACACATCATCTAAAATAAGAGACTTGCAAATATTGAAAGTGATTGGGAGGATATGGCACATGCATGGTTTTTACATAATAATTAATGCAATGTGAGAGTTGTATTTATGCATGTAAATGATACTGGCAAAGCAGCATGTAAAATGTGGCTAGGAAGATTCCAAGAATGTATGCTCAGAGTCTGGAGTTGTTTAGCATTGCTAAGCAATATAATGTTTGAGTTACCTAATATTTTGGTGAAGATATTGTAACTAAACTCCAACAAGAAGTTTAGGCAGAACTCTTTGAAACTTGTAAGCAATAACCTTAGTGACTAAATCAGCTGGGTACTCTGACTTAAGTACAAAGCTTACAACACTTTTTCCTAGGAAAAAGCTAAAGCAAGGTCAGCTGAATACAATTGTACTATCAGCCAGGTTCTAACCTACCTAATGTGACAGTCTAGAATATTGGAGTAACTAACTTCACAAGAAGCAAGCAGGCATTCTTTTCAGGGGCGCACCACTTTAACTGTTGTAAGAGTTTTGGAGATGTTGGAAGTGATTGGGAGAGCAAGTAGTTTATGTGGTTGTCACTTGATGATTTATTGAATGCAAAGGTAGTATTTATACTTTTACATAGTGTGGGCATTACAAACACATAGAATAGGCTGAGAAAGATCCTGAGAGCATGTGTGTAAAGTTTGGGGATGTTTGGACAACTTTGAGAATTTTCATGTTCTAGGCACCTGGTATTTTGGTGAAAATATTCTTAGTAAATCCCAACAAGGACTTTGGTCAGTATTCCCTAGGATTGATGTAATGCTCTAAGTGACTAAGCTGGGTGAGTATTTAGGTGGAATTACAAATTTTACAACACCCCTACACAGCTAAGTATTCACACTGACTAGTCCTAAATTTGATCTAAGACATCCAATCTTGTCTCTAGCTAATGGTTTGTAAATATGTCTGCAATCATCTCATCTGAAGTACAGTAAGCTAAGCTAACTAAGTTATTCTCTGTAGCTTCACATATGAACTGATGTCTAATATTTATGTACTCAGTTTTAGCATAAGAAGTTGGATTTCTACCTAATTGTATACATCCTTGTTTATCTTGAAATAAAGAAATAGGCATTTTTTGACATAGGCCTAAAGCTGCAAAAAGCTTTCTTAACTACATTGCTTATTTTTTAGCTTCACAGGCTACCATATACTCTGCCTCTGTGGTGGAAAGTGCTATGGTTGGTTGCTTTCTTGAATTTCATGATATTGCTCCTTTAGTAGTAAAGAAAGGTGTATCCTGTGGTGGATCATCTGTCTTCCAAATTTTGTCCCCAATCCGCATCAGAGCATCCCACAGGATCCTGTTCTGAATACTTATAAGTATATCTTAAGCAGATATCAACAGTTCCTTTTAGATATCTAAAAATCTGCTTAACAACTGCAATTTGATTGGATCCATAGTTCTGATTATGCTGGCTGACAATTCCCACTGAATAACGGATATCTGGACATCTTATATACATCAAACTGCTTATCACTGATTAACAAGGAAATTCAGGGCTTTCAGATGGCATCAAGATCTCTTGATTTGGTTGCGTTTTGACCAATCAAGGGTTTGACTCCATTGGGGTAGCTGCCAGTTTACAGTCTTCCATTTGGTGCTTCTTTAGTATATCTTGAATATACTTGAATTGGCTCAGGGTGATAGTCTAGGTACTTCTGCCTATGGAGAACTTTATCTCTTTGTCTTGTCTTGGTGGTGATGGTTCTAGCAGTACCAGTCACGCATTCAACACTTGTCTGGTGTTGGCATCACCCTGCTCACAGTGCGCTGGGCCTGCTCCATTGGCTTGGCCAATCCCTAACCCATCCTAAGATGTAACTGAGTTCTCCTAGATCAGACATCTTGAGCTCTTTAGATGGGCTGGATTTAGTCTCTTTCAACATTGTTAGGTTGTTAGTGGCTATAATAGAATCATCCACATATAGAGCAAATAGATTTGGATTTGCTCTATTTGGCTTATAGTATATACTATAGTCAGCATTACTCTGTTTGAAACTCAAAGATTCCAAATAAGAATCTACCTTGCATTTCCAGGCTCTTGGTGATTGTTTGAGACCATATTAAGACTTTTTGAGCTTGCAGACCAAGTGGGAATTATCTTGATCAGTGAACCCATCAGGCTGGTCATTACACACATCCTCATCAAGTTCTCAGTTCAAAAATGGAGTTTTTACATCCATTTGATATATAAAAAACCTACATTTGGCTGTAATAGCCAATATCAATCTGATGGAATTACACTTGGCAACCAGTGCAAAGCTTTCAGTATAGTCAAGTCCTTGGGTGCAAGAATATCCTTCAGCCACAAGTCTTGCCATGTATCTTTCAATTGTACCACCAGCCTTATACTTTGTTGGAAAGACCAGCAAACCAATCAGGCTGATCATTACACACATTCTCATCAAGTTCTCAGCTCAAAAATGCAATTTTTACATCCATTTGATGAATAAAAAACTTATATTTGGCTGCAATAGCCAATATTAATCTGATGGAATTAAACTTGGCTACTAGTACAAAGGTCTCAGTATAGTCAAGTCCTTTTGTTTGAGAGTATCCTTTGGCCACAAGTCTTGCTTTGTATCTTTCAATTGTACCGTTGTGGTGGTGTATAAGTCCAAGGGAGAGATACGTCCAACACTTCTCAAGTGTTTTGTGTGTGGGGTGTTCACTGGGTGCGATAACCTCTGGCAAAAGCTTGCTAGGAATACTTGGGTTCTGTCTCTAATCTAATGTGAAGGGGAATAAAGCCACAAGCTTGTCAAGGGAAAACTATTGAGCTACAATCCCCAACTTAGTTGGCGTCTTAACAAAAGTATGTGCTGGGTTCAGCATCCTTTGAGATGACAATGTACTAAAGCTTCCAAAGTCAAAACAACTGTAAACTCCACCAGCAGGGACTTGATAAGAATGCAGCTTTGGTCAATAGTTACAAAGACAGAAAAGTATCTTTGCCTGTACAAGAACAAACTTGGGAAAGAATCAAATATAATAAAAGATACCTACTCTGAGTATTCCTCACAAGTAGTGCCTCCAAGGTCAGTTGGCTGTCAGCGTGGTTTCCTGGGAGTGTCCTGTGGTCTAGGGTTGGAAGTTCAGGTAGCAGCAGGTAGCAGTGATCACACTAATCAACAAGTCGGTATATTGATAAAAGGGATGATGATTTATTGTTGAGGGATAGCCTCCCTTATATACTTTTCTCACTGGCTAAGTGATTACTAATCATGGTGTTCCAGAAGGTTCTGGAGATCAATAGAAATCTTAATGACATCAGAATGACCTAAGAATGTTCTAAGTAGGTGCCAGAAGGTTCTAAGAGGCACAGCACATCCAACCAATCAGGAATCAGTATTCTGAAACCTGTGTAACATGGGGATACCATATATGGTATGGAAATGGCAGGGATGGTGACACGGGCTGATCATGTGTCACGGGTACTGGCACGGGTACTTGCCTAATATAGAAGTACTTATAGCTAGTAATCTTACATAAAGAGAGGGTTAACTTATGCAATAAGGTAAGCAGGTGTCATAGTCAACCGGCTTATGGGACAGTACTGATTGGGTAAGACAAATGGGATAAAACTAAAATAAGTGTAGTGGAGATATAGGGAAGTAGAAAATAAGGGAATGAGCACATCTGTCAGTGGGTGTCACTGTCACCCCACTACACCGTAAGCCTTGTTTTTGTCTTGAAGACCCATCTGCATCAAAATGATTTTTAGTTGATTGGTAATTTGACTAAGTCCCAAGTTTGATTGTTCATCAGGGCCTGGCATTCCTCAGTCATTACAGATCTCCAAAACTCTGTCTGAGGGTTACTAAGGGACTCTTTTACAGTCTGGGGATCATCATTATGGACTGAATATGCACAGGCTATGTTTGTACCCTCATTAATATAGGAATTTGGGCACTTTCTTGTCCAGTTGGATCTCCAGGCATTTGATACTAGAGTGATCACTTCTGCAATATTCCTGGACACTGATTCAGGCTAAATCATGGCTGCAGAGTCCTCTGCAGTGAAACAGTTGTCATTGTTTTGCTCTGATTCAATTCTGACTATTAGTGGACTTGAGATCAAATATTCATCATCATCTGGTAACATTTTTTGTGATAATTTTGATTTTTCCTCAAACAGTACATCCCTGGACTTGATTAGCTTCTTTACTTTGCCATTTTAGAGTCTGTATGCTTTACTCTCATTGCAGTAACCTAAAAATATGTGTTTTTCACTTTTTGGTTCACATAATGACTGATTTCCAGGTAGTTTCTTTGCATATGCTGTACACCCAAATATTCTTAGATGTTCTGCAATTAGTCTGTATACATACCTTGCTTCAGATGGAGTAGATTCACAAAGTATTCTGTTATAACTCCTATTTTTAAGGTATACTACAGTGGCAACTGATTCACCCAAAAATCATGGGATAATTTTTGAATATGGATATCAGATCCTGCCGTATCTATTGTTGCTCTGTTTACATAATCTACTACTCCATTTTGCTGTGGGGAGTATGGTACAGTAGTCTCTGGCTTTATCCCATGAATTTTCAGAAGTGGGTGAAGAGTTTTGATGTATATTCTCTACCATTGACAGAGTGTATTTTCTTGATTTTTTCACCAGTTTCACTCTCCACCATGGCTTTAGACTCCCTGAACTTAGAGAGAGCAACTTCTGCTCTCTCCATGAAGTAGACCCACATTCATCTTGTATAATCATCAATAACAGTGATTGAATACTTTAATCCGCCTAAGGATAAATTTTATATGTCCACACAGATCTGAGTTAATAAGATCTTGTTTTTTCTTGGTTTTGATTACACCAGAGCTCTTGAACAGTTGTCTGGCTTGTTTCCCATTTATGCAGGCTACACAGTGATCCAAACTAGATGGGGATTCAATTTTACGCCAGAAACTAGCTGATCTTTGATCATTTTGCATAATTGATCAAAAATGATGTGCCCAAATGTCCTGGGTCATATCATTGGTGTTTCTTAAGTTAAGTTACTCATAGTGGCTTCCACATATGATGGAATATAAGTCAACTTGTATAAATTCTGATCTCTGATACCTGAATCAATATGGGCACCATTTTGATCAGTGATCCTGCATCCACAATGTCAAAGATGAAACTGAGTCCTTCTGCTGTGGCCTTGCTTACAGATAGTAGGTTCTTAACTATTTCTGGTACATAGAGTACTTCTTTAAAGGTTAGTGTACAGCTTTCTTTGCTGCTTCTAAGGTTCACTTCAATAGTTCCTTCTCCCACTGAATTAAGTGTTCTACTGTCACCCATGAAAACCTTCTTAATTGGAATTTTTAGGTATTGGGTAAAAAGTTGTTTTTTGTGTGTAAAGTGTTGATATGCTCCAGAGTCAATATACCACATCTAAGAATTCTTATTTGTGACCATAGTCTGTGCAGATATGAATAGTCTATCTTCAGTTGTTACAGCATTTCCATATTCAGGCTTTTTCTGCTGACTATCTCTCTTTTGATGCACCAGTGTGACATGTGTCCATTCCTTTTGCAGTAGTGGCAAAACAGGTTGATATTGCCTTTAAAAGGTCATGGGTATCTCCTTTGTTTTTTATTGCTGCTTATTAAAGCATTTTCTTCTTCCTTCTTGTTGGCACTTAATTTTCTTAATTCTTCATCCAGGCACCTTCCATATACATGATTTAAGGTCAAATCTTTGGTTCTGGACTCTAGGGATGATGTAAGGCCCTGAAGCCTGTCTGTCAGGCTATTGAGGAAGGTTACTAACACATTTTCATCAGTAGTTAGTATGCCCATAAATTTCATCTTATTCACCAGCAGGGTAATTCTCCTAATTAGATTTTACAGTTCTTCTCCAGGCAGTAACTTTGTAATGAAGAATTTCCAAGTTTTCAGCACAGGAGAAAATTCCAGTAATAGCAGTAGTAGATACTGCAGAGAGTGACAGCTCAGGGCTCATAACCTGTTGCAAGAGTCTTGGAGATATTGGAAGTGATTAGAAGAACAAGTAGATTATGTGGTTTCACTTAATGATATATTGAATGTAAAAGTAGTATTTATACTTTTACATGGCTTGGCATTGCAAACAAGTAGAATAGATTCAGAAAGGTTCCCAGAACATGTGTGCAAAGCTTGGGGCTGTTTGGACAACTTTGAGAATTTTCTTGTTATGGGTATCTGCTATTTTAGCAAAAATAATTTAAGTAAATCCTGACAAGAAATTTGATCAGTATTCCCTAAGATTTGAAGGTAATGATATAAGTGACTAATTTAGGATAGTATTTAGGCAGAATTATGAGCTTTTTCAACATTAACTAGCATATATATAAGCTATCAGCTACTCAATACTCCCACCAAATATTTTAACTAAAGTTTGAAGCAGAAACACAAGCTGAATACCAGCAAAATACCATTAATTTCTACTGAATGGCTGCCTAAATCCAGTGAGCTCCAACTGCAAATTTTCAATAGAGCCTTGTAGCATCACAGGCTGCCATAAGATATGCTACCATGGTGCATAATACTACAGCTGGTTGCAAAATGGAATGATGATTAGCTGCTCCTTTGTAGTAGAGTCAGGTGTATCCTGTGGCGCAATGTGTGTCTTCTGTTCTCATAATCAATCAGCATAAGTGTACTCCCAAAGATTGTGCACCACATTCTTTTAGGTTAATCCTTGGCATATATCAGCTGTTCATTTGAAATATCTGAAAATTCTGATATAAAAATTCAAAATTCCATCTGATTATTCACCAAATTCAGTTAGTTGGATTATTACCTACAAATCTTAGAAAATACTGACCATATTCCTTGTTGAAGTTTACTTAGAAAGTTTTCATCATAACACTAGGTACCTAGAACATGAAGATTCTCAAAGTTGTCCAAGCAGCCCCAAACTTTACGCATATACTTCTGGGACCTATATACTCATATTCACATGTTAGTTATGCCAAGACCATGCAAAAGTATAAATACTACTTTTACATTTAAAAACCATCAAGTGAAAGCCACAAAGTCTACTTGTTCTTGCAATCACTTCCTCTCTCTCTAAAACTCTCCCTACAGATTCACTCAGCTACTACTCTATGATTTGATTCATGGCTCTGAATATACCAGTTGACAACTCCCATTGAATATGAAATATCTCAGCATGTTCTAGGTTTGATGTATAGCAAGCTACCAGCTTGGAGGTGGCTGGAGAAATCTAAGCTTACAGATGGCACCAAGCTTACTGGATTTAGCTGAGTACCAACCAGTCTAAGGCTTGTCTCCACTATGGAGACTGCCTTTCTAAACATTATCATTTGGTACATCTGAAATATATCTTGACAATACCAGGTCTGGCTTAAGCTGTGTGATTAGGTGTTTCAGTGTATGGAAAACTGTATCCCCAAGAAGTAACCAAGCCCTTGAGTATCAGAGATGCTGAGCTCCTTACAAAAGCTGTATTTAGCTTCTTGTGATACTTCTTGGTTATTGGAATCTGCAAAAAGATTATCCATGTAAATGGCTAACTAGAATGGACTAACTTTACCTAGCTTGAAATAGGCAGCTTTATCAGCATTATGTCATCATCAAGTTCCATATTCAAGATGCAGTATTTATTATGAATAGACACAAGGTAGGAGAGTAGGGTTAGGCAAGGCAGGACCAGGAAAGGACTTAGGTGTAGATCAACAAGGCAAGTTGTGTTTTCAAGGCAAGGAGGATTTCCAAGGCAAGACTGTTTATTCAAGACCTGTGTTTATCAGACTGAGGAATACATAAGGGGGGATAGGACTATAAATACTTTTTGGCAATATGGATGCCAAGAGATATTGGCTAATACCAATGGGGTTCTGGGGTGATGCACAGTAAGAGTGCCAAGACAGAAATATACTAACAAACAAGCTAGAATATCACATGGGGATATGTCAGGGGCTGGCTGATCACATGACCAGGTCATATGATATGTAATTACAATATAGGGTATTGGACTACATAAATTCCAATGGAAAGCTTCCATAGAATGTTTCATTGTGTGATGATGACTTTGAGCTTTCAAAAAGTTGCTCTAATGTAGTAGAACTTTCTAAAAGGAACTTGGATTTCTTTGCTGACTTGATTTGGCTTGAAAATTGGAGGCCAGGGATGACATGTGATTGAGACACTCTTCTCCTCTTTTAAGGGGCTCTCCTCAAGCTTTTGGCTTTGGCTTGTAAGGGTATGTCTGGTGAAATAGCGCAACTAGATCTTGGCAGTTTGTTAGGTTAGCTGCTGGTTTCCAAGTTTGATCATTTGGGCCATAACCCACCCAGTCCACCAGATAGTAAAGGTGGGATCTGATTTACTTTGAATCCAACACTTGCTGAACTTCAAACTCTTGGTGTTTGTCTACTTGGATGGCTAGGGGATTTACTGGGTGCCAGTTAGGTAGAGTACTTTCATGGAAGGGTTCTAGTAGGGAGACGTGGAATGTGTCATGGATTTTCATACTTGGTGGCAACTGTAGTTGGTATAAAATTGGACCAAGCTTCTTCTTCTTCTTCAATGGCCCTAGTTTCTCATAGTCTAAATTGTCACAAGGGTAGCTGGTAACAATGCTTCTTCTCAAGAGCCATACTGAATCTCCTTCATTAAGCTTGGGGCTAGGCTACTGTTTGTTGTCTGCAAGCTTCTTGTACCCCTCATGGGATAAGGAGAGTTCTCTCTAGAGTGTTTCTTAGATTTCTAGAATTGCTGACACATGTTCAGCTGCTGAGGGGCTCATAGGGCGTGTTGAAATCTGAATATCAAATTGCAGATGAAACCATAATTTGCAAAGAATAGTGTGAGACCAGTTGCACTATGACATGAGTTGTTATAGGCAAATTCTGCAAGTGGTAGCAGCAGGGTCCAGTTGCCTTGCTGATAGTGATATAGCACCAGAGGTATTGTTCAAGGATCTGGTTATTTCTCTCTGTCTGACCATCTGACTGCAGATGAGAAGCAGTTGAGAGCTTGACTTGCACACCAAGATAGTGCACAAAGTATTTCCAGAATTTTGATATGAGCTTGGGTCCTCTATCCAACACAGTATCACTTGAGAAACCATGGAGCCAGAAAATGTTCTTGATTACTAGGTGGGCAGTCTCCTTGGCATCTATATTCTTGGAGCAGGGAATGAAGTGAGCCATCTTTGTGAGTCTATCTGCCACTACCAGGACTGAAGTAAATTTGTTGGACTCTGGGTGGTTGCTTATGAAGTCCATTGAAATTGACTTCCATTGCTGGTTAGGAACTGGCAAGGGTTGAAGAAGTCCATATGGCTGGTGTCTGGCAGATTTTGCACAATAACATGTGTCACAGGATTGGAGGTACTTCTTGACAAGGGATATCATCTTGGGTCACCAGAAGTCTCTCTTGATTTCATTCATAGTTTTGGCAGTACCAAAATGTTCTGCAGCCATTTTATCATGGCAAGAGTGGATGATATCCAACTGGGTATCAAGGTCTGGGACAAACAGTTGGTGCCAGTGATAGATGATATCATTGACTAGATGTAGGTGCTGGAGGTTTGGGAACTTGGGTAGTGGGTCTGTGGGAGACTTGAGGTATTTCTTGATTGTTGCTGCTGTGGAGTTGGTGGCTTGGCTGGTCTTGACTTTCTCAAGGAGAAGAGGAGCTATGAAACTGGAGGACTGGGTTGCAAGGAGCTCAAAATGTCTTTTGTTAAGTACAGGGTTTTTCATTTGCAAACTGGCATCATCCCCTTCTTCAAGGGAATACTCCATCATTCTGAACAGGTCTGGTTCAGTACTTTTGAGGTGGTAAAGTACTCAAGGTTCTTGTGGTCACAAAAGATTTTTATCTTTTGAGCTGCACCATCAAGATAGTGTCTCCATTGTTCAAAGGTAACACTGATTGCAAGTAGGTCCTTGTCATATATGTCATAGTTTACTTCAGCTGGAGTGAATTTTTGCAGGTGAATGCAATATGGTGTAGCACATTCTTGTCATCATGCTGGGAAAGGATGGCACCAAGGGCAAAGTCAGAGGCATCAGTTTTCTATGATAAAAGGTCTCTCAGGGTCAGGGTGGGCAAGCAGTGGGGCACACAGGAAGGATTTCTTGATAAAATCAAAGGACTCAGACTGTTCCTTATGCCAGGCAAAGGGCAGATTTTTCTGGGTGAGCTTTGTAAAGGGAGTGACTATCTTGGAGTAGTAGGCAATGAATCTGCGGTTGAAGTTGGCAAATACAAAGAAGGATTGGTTTCTTTTACAGAGCAGGGAGTTTGCCAGGATTGAATGACTCTACTTTCTTGGGGTCCATTCTTGTTCTATTTAAGCTTATAAGATAACCTAGTCCCTCAGACAGCTGGGGCATTGATGAGGCCAGTTGGCATTACTTTATATTCAAAGTGACCATATCTTGTTCTGAAGGCAGTTTTCCATTGATTGCCAGGCTCAATCTGTTGTGTTGTATTATGATTAGTTTGGGGCTTGTTCTACAATGTAGAGGCTAATCAACAATATACAACAACTTCCAGTATGCTAATACTGAAATAGTTAATTGGGAGTTTAATATACCAATAGAAGATATAACTTTCACTAATTTCCTCAATCTTGGGCTCAAAATATACTGTAGGCAGTGTTTATCACTTCTACAGCAGTGTTCTGACCTTCTGTTGACTAATGGGCTTATTTACTTTTATAGTAACTTTTCCTTATTTAGAAGTCACTTTCCTTTCTGAGAAAATATTTCCTAATATGGAAATTCTGAACTCCCCTTTAACCTAAAGGGGTGTGTTGTAGAAGTCTCTAAAGGGGTCTTTAGACCTAAAGGGGTGACTAAAGGGGTGTCTTTAGAGTAAAGGGGCTTCTTGTAGTGGTCTCTAAAGTGGACTTTACACTAAAGGGGTGCCTAAAGGGGCTTCTTTAGAGTAAAGGGGTTTCTTAAAGGGGTCTCTAAAGGGGTCTTTAGACTAAAGGGGTATCTAAAGGGGTGTCTTTAGAGTAAAGGGGCTTCTTAGAGGGGACTTTCCCGACAGAAAAGTGGTAGTTTCTTGTAGAACTTAGATTGGATTCTTGTGAGCTTTGCAGTCTCTTTACTGATGTAGTACTGATCAAAGTCAAAATACTCAACAGTGCAAGTGATGCAGGGGAAGTCTTATAACCTTTAAACTTGTAATTGTAGTGTGGAGATTCTGGAAAGAGATGCTCTCTCCTTATTTTTCAGCTGGGGAAGTCATATATATGAAAATTTTGAAGGATCAAAGTTTTTGGGTGATTGCGCAAGCAATACACGTGATACAAAGCTAAAATTTTGCAGTGGCCCAGATCGGACATAGGCGCAGCACCTGTGAAAATTTTACGTGATTTGATTGGCTGGTTTGAAAGTTACACGTGATCAAAGTCACCATAGTAATCCTAGCAATAAGGCATGGTATATATAATAGTTAGACTCTTTTGGTCATAACTCCTTAAGTACTGCTTCAAATGAGCTGTAATTTGAAACATGTGTTGGCTACTACGTGTTCTATATGGCATAATATTCTTGGGTGGATTGCTTGTCAGGGTCTGGAGCATTTGTTCTTCAAAGTTGGAAATTCTTGATCTTTCACTTGTGTGTTACGATAGCAAAAAGCAAAATAAAGAAATGAGTGCAATATTGGTTCAGAGATATTGTAGTAATGGAATACTTTCCATTACCACAAATCCTGACAAGATTATAAGCTCCTCTGAGCCCAATTTTAGTAAACACTTTGGCAGCAGAAAATTGATCCAACAGGGTGCTGATCAGGGGCAAAGGGTACCAGCTCTTGATTGTGATCTTATTCAGTGCACAGTAGTCTACACACATTCTTAGGGTACCATCCTTTTGTTCAACAAAGAGGATTGGGGCACCACCTGGGGACTTAGAGTGCTGAATAAAACCTTTATGGAGGTTTTCTTGGAAATGGCCATGGAGTTTGTTCAACTCAGGTTGCAAGAGGTTATAGGTAAGGCCAAAAGGTGGGGTTTATCCATCTTCAAGGTCAATGGGACAGTCATAGGGTCTATGTGCTAGGAATAGTTCTGCTCTCTTATCAAAGACATGGGTAAACTCTTGGTACTTGGTGGGCATTCCATTGGAGGGGGTTCCTTCAGTAATGCTGGGTTCTTGCATCCGGTGTAGCTTGGGGAAAGATACTTCTTGACCTGAGAAGTCAGGTGCTTTCACGGAGTTGACCCAATGGACTCTGGAAAATGTCAGGGTTTTGGTCTTCCAGATGATAGCTAGGTTATGGTGACCAAGTCATGAGCTTCCAAGGACTATGGAGTAGTTGAGAGGGTTGATGATGTTAAAGGCTAGTTTCTTCTGGTGACCAGTACTGGACAGCTGGAGTAGACATGTCTCATGGGTAACAGCACCAGAGGAGAGAGATCTTCCATCAAATACTGCTACTTGGACAGGACAGGATTTCAGGATAGTGGGGATTTTGTGCTTCTGGACAAAGAACTGATCAATGAAACTGGAGGAAGCACCAGAATCTATGAGGGCAAGGTCATGGACAGGACTGGATTCAGGGATATGAATGTTGACAGGCATTCTTAAGGACTGGATGGACTTGGTAGCGTAGGATATTTCTTGAATGTGTTGAATTTTCATTGGAGGGTCCAGTTACAAGCCTGTTATTGTAACTGGATACCGGTGTTTCCCACAAACTGTGGAGAATGCTGTCTACTTGATGATTGCAAGAGTCTGAAGCTGGACTTCTTGTTGGGACATGACTTGACAAAATGGCATGGTTGGGCACTGTAAAGGCAGAGGTTTGCCTGTTGACCCCTGGACCTTTCTTCTTTTGTATGTTTCTTGTATTTGGCACTGTCAAGCTGCATAGGATCATCAGGATTAGTACTGGGTGACTGGATTACTGGGAAGGGGGTTGGCTGGTGAGTATGCCAGAACTTTTGTTTCTTCTGGAAAAGTCATTTGTCATATTGGTTTGCTTGATATATAGCTTCACCCAAGGTAGTTGGGTCAGGGAGTGTGAGTAGTAGGTCACTGACTTCATCATTAAGTCCATCTTGAAACTGACTAGTTATGGCAGCATCACCCCAAATGCTTAAGTCACTGGTTAGTAGGCAGAATTCAGAAGCAAAGGCAGATGCAGGTCTGTTTCCTTGCTTCATGTTCTTGATCTTGTTGGCAGCAGTCCTGGCTTGGTCAATGTTGCCAAATGTTAGCTCCATTTCTGTGAGGAAGGCCTGGTAGTCACTGAGTAGAGGGGAGAACTATTTCTGGGCAGTTTCAGTGAGTAAATTGGAGGTGCATCCAACTTCTGCTTGATCTGTTGGGAACCAATTGGGTTATAGCAACAAGTGGTGTTTGACTATGTTGATGAAACCTTGGAACTCATTTTAGGAGCCACTGAACTTGGTAGTGGAAGTGATCTTGGGGTCATGGTAGGAGGGAGTATGGATAGACTGTTGAGTATTTTGGCTCTAAAGCTGAGCAACAGTGTTTCAGAGATATGTATTGTGTTGTTGCTACTGGGCAATGGCAGCCATGACACTTGCAAAGTTATACTCTATACTGGACATGTTGGGGTTGCAGGAGGTAGAAAGGTTTCTTGAGCTTGTTCAAGAATACCCAATACTACTGGCTAATATGTGGGTTATAAAGCCACTAGTTAGTCAAGAATATAATTATTGAGCTACAATCTCCAACTTTGAATAAGTTAGTGTCACTTCAGAAGGTACTGGCTTTAACTTCCTTTAATAGAGTATTGTACTAAAGCTTCTAACGCTGTAACAACTGTAAACTACACCAGCAGGGTAATAAAATAAATGCAGCTTGGCCCAAAAATTTTACAAAGAAAAGTAACTTTGCCTTTAGAGGACTAGACTAGAAAAAAATTCAGGGTGATGCTTATGGTGGTTATTCCTTTACAAGTTCTTCTCAAGAACTGTGGGTCAAAGGCAGAGATCCACAGATAAGTCAAGAGTAATTTGATAAAGCTGTTATGGATAGACACAAGGCAGGAGACTAGGGCTAGGCAAGGCCATACTAGGAAAGGAATTAGGTGTGGATCAACAAGGCAAGGCAGATTTCCAAGGCTAGACTTTTTATTCAAGACCTGTGTTTATCAGACTGAGGAATACATAAGGGGGGATAAGACTATAAATACTTTTTGGTAATATGGATGCCAAGAGATATTGGCTAATACTGATGGGGTTCAAGGGGTGAGGCATAATAAGTGTGCCAAGACAGAAATATACTAAAGAACATATTAGCTTATGAAATGGGGATATGTCAGGGGTTGGCTGATCATGTGACCAGGTCATATGGCATGTAACCACCACATAAGGTATGGGACTATATAAATCCTATGGGAAGATTCTGTAGAATGTTTCATTAAGTTACATTGACTTGAGGCTTCCAAGAGGTTGCTATAATGTAGTAGAACTTTCTAGAAGGAACTTGGTTTTCTTAGCATACTTTAGTAGAGTTTTTGCAATACAAATTAGTTGCTTGTTGCACTCAATCCAACTTTGCAATATTTGACTGATTGCCCACACGTTGGGGCTGCTTAGCTTCTCAATACCATAAGTATTAGTGTCTCCATATGCACATCTGTCTGCAATATTTTCCAACTCTTCTTGGCTGTCCTCTATGCGCCAACTCGTCACATCCATGACAGACCTGAAGCTAATATTCTTGATGAGACTGGGATATGGTAGTACCTGCCACTTGACTTATCTTCTTACTGCCCCACACATGTGCTCCATAGGAAGCTCCCAAAAGGTGAAGCACAGCCCAATATTCTCCACACACCAAGCAAGATGGAGTGGAGAAAGGATACAGTAGAAGCAGAGATCTGTGTCTCAGCTTAATGCTTGTAGTATAGTCACTCAAGTCCTGTGACAAGCTCCCTCCACAAAAACTGTATATGTGTCAAGTTGGCATTGGTGATATGCTTCTGGATAAATATTCCTGCAATGTCCACATATGACCCCCAATGCTTCCAATGTACTCTTAGTAGAAGTGTATTCTGACAGCCACCTGAATAAGGACATATTTAATTCATCCAGTCCTTGTACTTGTATTGTTGCATATGCATATGAGCACTACTTGGAGCCTATGAGAAGCTCTTAGGGCAGCAGATACTTTGTAATATCTTGCCCATTCCTTCAAATTGCTCTATTATCTCAAAGGGCTCATATTGCTTGAAATGCCCCATGTACAACTTGGCCATCAGTATAGGAATATAGTGAAATGCAAATGCATTGCTCTCAGTGGTAAGCTTTTACTCCAACATATACCCTCTATCTTAAGTATCTCAAGCTTGCAATTAATTCCATATTCCAGCCAATGGCTTACAGCTTGCTAACTTTACTGAAATTGCATGCTGATTTCTGTACATTTTCTTTGTAGCAAGATGATGTTCTTAGTGTTGATATTTGGATAATAATAATGCGTGTGAGTTATGAAGTAACGCCCTTGTTCTCACACATTTGACAGCAATACCATTAATCATGCCTAGAAGTGCCAGATATCTTGCTAATGGCTGGGGTATCTCCAGTCCAAATACTAATATGTGCTTTGACATGATGGCCATTTACTGTTGTCACACTGGAAAGCATACAAAGCTCCTCCAGTATTGGATACAGGGAGCTATCCAGATTTGATGGTAGTTTAGGACCAGTTAGCAGTGAGACTACTGCAAGATTTCTGCTCTGATACTGTAAGATAGGTAGCAGATACCAGCTGATGAGAATCAGTGACCCTCAGGATTAGCTGGCACAGTGTAAGGCAAAGGCATGGTAGCAAATACCTTGAAAGTAGCCTTTGCTTTTTAGCAGCTTCTAATGTAAACCATCAAATATATTGGATATGATTGCACTTGATTGATGGCTAGTGCAGTACTTTATAGCCTTGCAATAGACTTGTTCCGTTGGATAGTGCCACATTGAGCCATGAGTGCCAAATGATGCCATAGTGTGCCAGGGAGGCCAAGTGAGCCTATACTTGGCCACAGAGTGTGAAACACAGCTCTGCATCTTCATGCAAAGCAGCCCCTGTGTTTCACCCATTGAGCTGGAGAAAATCCATTTTTTGACCTTTTTTTTTGGATCAATGTTGTGCAGGATGTGTAAGAGCACAAAAAGATTCAAGACAAGCATTGGGTACCCAATACCCATGGCACTCTGAATCTAGCTCCTGTAGCTTGTATCATGTCACAAAAATGAATGGCACTATCTTGGTCCACTGGTACTATCTGGCACTATAAGTGCTTTATATAGGCTTTACTTTAGGGCTAATAATTAAATATAGTGCCAGATAGTACCAGTGGACCAAGATAGTGCCATTCATTTTTGTGACATGATACAAGCTACAAGAGCTAGATACAGAGTGCCATGGGTATTGGGTACCCAATGCTTGTCTTGAGTCCCTCTGTGCTCTCACACATCCTGTACAATGTTGATCCAGAAAAAAAGGTCAAAAAATGGATTTTCTCCAGCTCAATGGGTGAAACACAGGGGCTGCTTTGCTTGAAGATACAGAGCTGTGTTTCACACTCTGTGGCCAAGTATAGGCTCACTTGGCCTCCTTGGCACACTATGGCATCATTTGGCATGCATTGCTCAATGTGGCACTATCTAACGGAACAAGTCTAATATTTATCAGACTGCAAAAGCTTCTTTAGATGCGATATTACTGCAATATATCTTCAGTGTGTACAGTGTTTTCCCCTAATGGTGGTGGATTCCTGACAAGTTGGACACCATGCAATGGTGGCATAATCTGATGTGAATGCCATGTATCTGTTATCACATGCTGGAATCAGGAGAGTCTCTGGGTCATGTGTTGCCAGCCACATGATGGTTATCAACTTAAACCATGTACATGGTAAGTTGCATCCTGGAATGGTTTTGGCAAGAAGTAATAGAAAATCATCAAAGCCCCCATTGCTGTAATTAGTGGCACAACTCTAGCCACAACACCACATCATTCACCAGTGGATGGGTTACTGAGCTCACTTGACTTCATAAAGTAGACTTGTTCTGTTGGATAGTGCCACATTGAGCCATGAGTGCCAAATGATGCCATAGTGTGCCAAGGAGTCCAAGTGAGCCTATATTTGGCCACAGAGTGTGAAACACAGCTCTGCATCTGCATGCAAAGCAGCCCCTGTGTTTCACTCATTGTGCTGGAGAAAGTCCATTTTTTGACCTTTTTTTTTGGATCAAC
Source organism: Basidiobolus meristosporus CBS 931.73 (assembly GCA_002104905.1). Lineage (NCBI taxonomy): Eukaryota > Fungi > Basidiobolomycota > Basidiobolomycetes > Basidiobolales > Basidiobolaceae > Basidiobolus > Basidiobolus meristosporus. The sequence goes on along the minus strand of MCFE01000177.1, from coordinate 86,146 downwards.
ATTACTCAGAATGTGTGAGAGCACAAAACAATTGAAGACATGCATCTGGTACTCAATACCCATGGCACTCTGAATCTAGCTCCTGTAGCTTGTATCATGTCACAAAAATGCATGGCACTATCCTGGTCCACTGGTACTATCAGGCACTATATTTAAATATTAGCCCTAAAGTAAGACCTATATATAGCACTTATAGTGCCAGATAGTTCCAGTGGACCAAGATAGTGCTATGCACTTTTATGACACAATACAAGCCATAAGAGCTAGATTCAAAGTGCCATGGGTATTGAGTACCAGATGCATGTCTTCAATTGTTTTGTGCTCTCACACATTCTGAGTAATGTTGATCCAAAAAAAAAGGTCAAAAAATGGATTTTCTCCAGTACAATGGGTGAAACACAGGGGCTGCTTTGCATGAAGATGCAGAGCTATGTTTCACACTTTGTGGCCAAATATAGGCTCACTTGGCCTCCCTGGGACACTGTGGCATCTTTTGGCACCCATGGCTCAATGTGGCACTATCCAACGGAACAGGTCTAGTATCCTAAGCAATTTTTTCACAGGTGTTGTCTCATTGAATATTGGGTCTTTGCCTGGCTCATGCAGGGTATTGTTGTTAGGTGACAAAGGCTCACAATCTATCAGTCAGCCTGCTTCTTCAGAGCTATTACTCTGTGTGTCATATTAAGAAGGCTGGGTGAGCTTAAAGGTGTCACAAACTCACCTGACTCAGTTTGCCCAAGGTGACAAGTATGGCCAGGTGTCATTGTAGGAGTATAAACTGGCCAGCAGGATATTTTTAGTACAATAGTGACTGAAGAATGGTCAAATATGGCTGGCATGGCAAAACACTGACCATGATCCTTGTGATAATTTGTGTGCCGCCTGCATACATCATGGCTGAGAGGCTACTACAACAGCCACATGGTCTTTTTCTCTTCTCTTATAGAGCTGAATAACAGTATTCTTGTCCATGGGGTAAGCAGTTTGACACTCAACAATGTAATGCTATTGTATCATTTTTCTGGGCAATACTCATATGAATTTAAAACAGTCTTGTATTTGAGATATTGCACATACATGAATACAAGATTCAATGATGACCCACCATATTTAGCTTTATAAATAAAATTGTGGTGTGGTAGTGTAAACATACCTCCCACAGACAAGTTTACTCATATAGCTATTATGTTGTACTTATCAATTTTTTACCTTATCAGTATAATCCATTCTTCTTTTGCCCATATTATTAGCATTATCCCCATATGATGTTTACCCTGATTAGTTATTAGCATTAGCTATCTAGTTTAGGCTGTCAGAAGTCTAGTATGCCAACACCTTAAGGCCAGCGTACCATGGGACCACCAGGAACTTAAGACTAAGCAGAGTGTGCTTTGTGGGCTATTACTGACTGTACTTGGTAGTTGGGAGAGCTTGTAGATCAAGTCAGTACCACTCTATTCAGAATAGCTTCTGATAAAAGGTAGCAAGGTAATAAAGACTATGTTTATTACATTGAAAAGTTTGTCCCCTTCCACTTGTCTCAGTTGGGTATATATTTATGTCTTTGAGAGGGGCTTATGCAATAAGCAATGTGTTTTAAAATAGGGGTGTGAGCACCTTCATGTTATGGTAAGCATTCTCATTAGGTGAGGACAGGAAGAGGAGGAAGGATATATGAGTGACTCATAAGGAGGATACTGGAGAGACTTTGGGCAGAACTTGGGAGGAGCTCTTGGGCAAAGAATGGGTATTACATTTAGTACTCACATTCTTTACTTGTACCCTGAGCATTATCCAGGATTCAAGCCGGCAAACAGATTTTTGGTCTGCATTGATATGCTAAGCAAGTATCTGAAGAAGAGCAGAGACTATCAGAGGCAGAAGGATAAGTGTGCCATGGCTGAGACTACTGACTTACTCAAGAGCTTGCCACAAGCAGGGCTGAATGCTCCAAACAAGTAGTAAAGAAATCTTGGGTAGCCAGAATAGGGTCAGTAAGAGCCAGGCAGGCAGTAACAGATGCATCAGAGCAGTATTTTTTAAGGAGAAAATATTATTTAGTAAAAGAAACACTCAGACACAGTCTCAGTGAAGGACTTGATGGAGCTAAAAACTCATGGCTTTCTCAGGAGCCCATCACAAGCAGGGCTGGAAGCTCCAATCAAGTGGAAAGAAACATTTTGTTGTCAGGATAGAGCTGGCAATGGACAAGCAGGCCAAACTGGATGCACCAGTGCTACATTCATCAAGGAAAATACAGAGTACAATACAATATGCACTTGGCAGTAATAAAAAAAGGCTAAAGTGGAAATGGTCTACCCAAGCCAGAGATGGGGAAGCATGAGAAAACAGCTGGAGTTCTCACCATTTAATGCTGTTAGCCCAGGACAGGCTGAGTTCCATCATAGCCAAAAAGAATAACCAGCAAGACAAAAGCTGCTCTCTGAAGAGTTGGAAGTACAGCTAGTTGAGCTACAATCCAGCAAGGTGGATGAGTTTGCAGAGAAATTCAATCTGCCTACCACAGCCTCCATGTCCTGCATTATAGACAGCATTGAGATCCCACTGTGAGACAAAGCAACAATGGTAACAACTCAAAAGACTATAGCAATGCTTACAGTGGAATTTTGTAATATCAATTGGCTCATTAAGAGGTTGCTGCACTTCTCAATGAGCAGTGCTTAAGAATATGCACCGGAATATTGCAAAGACTAACAGATGAGGTGCTGGACCTGGTAGTGCTGGTATGCGCATGAATCTATTCCAATTGCCATCCCACCCTAGTGACACTGCTTGTAAATAACACTCATAGCAGGCATTGTTTACTAATTTTGAATCTTTCCTATGTATGCTCAAATACTGGCAAAGATAATATACATCTCTGTAGCTAGTGAACAATGCTGATTTCCTGTCAAGTTTTAGATAGTAACACTTTTGCTGATTAGAATATGAACACTTTTTGTACACTGACATTTCTGAGAATGATGAGCTCTGCATATTAGTATGTTAAGAAGCTGGTTACTTGGGGGATTGCAGCTAAACAATGGTCAATTGAAAAGCTTGAGACTGTAGTCCGCTCAAATCTGGATAGAGATAGAACCCAAGTATTCCTTAAAAACTTTTGTCAGATGATATTGCATGCAGAAAGCCATAAGAAAGATAGCTTTGTCATGATGGGTAGGCCCAATCTAAGTCAGCTGTTAAGATACAGCAATGAGGCACCTATTGATATAATTGGAGTCCACCTGACTATTAATATATATGAGCTAGGTCTTAGTGAGATGATGAATTTCAGATTATCAACTTAGAAATTAGTTTGTAAGATATTTGCTTATAATTGGGAATTAATGAAGTACAAAATATGAGGAAAATCTGAAATTTGTCCAAATGTGCTGAAACTTGGCCCATATGCTCCTGAGAACTCCCTAATAATGACTAAATGGGTATACATATGTATTTCTGCAATAAATATAAATGTTGTATTGCAACTCATAAATCAACAAGTGAATAGACTTGTTCCATTGGATAATACCACATTGAGCCTTGAGTGCCAAATGATGCCACAGTGTGCCAGGGAGACCAAGCAAGCCTATACTTGGCCACAGAGTGTGAAACATAGCTCTGCATCTTTATGCAAAGCAGCCTCTATGTTTCACCCATTGTACTGGACAAAATTCATTTTTTGACCTTTTTTTTGAATCAATGTTCTGCATGATGTATAAGAGCACAGAAGGATTGAAGACATGCACATGGTACTCAATACCCATGGCACTCTGAATCTAGCTCCTGTTGCTTGTTTTGTGTCACAAAAATGAATGGTACTATCTTGGTCCACTGGTACTATTTGGCATTCTAAGTGCTTTGTATAGGTCATACTTTAGAGCTAATATTTAAATATAGTGCCTGATAGCACCAGTGGACCAAGATCCTGCTATGCATTTTTGTAACATGATACAAGCTACAGGAGCTAGATTCAGGGTGCCATGGGTATTGGGTACCAGATGCATGTCTTCAGTCCTTATGTGCTCTTACACATCCTACACGACATTGATCCAAAAAAAAGGTCAAAAAATGAATTTTGTTCAGTAAAATGGGTGACACATAGGGGAAGCATTGCATGAAGATGCAGAGCTATGTTTCACACTCGGTGACCAAGTTCAGGTCTGCTATGCCTCTCTTGTCTGCAATGGCACTATTTTGCACTCATGGCTCTATGCAGCATTATCCAACAGAGCAAGTCTATTATGAAAATCTTCTAATTCTCCAATTCACTTCCAATGTATTGCTCTAATACTTCAAAAGATCCTACAATGTCAGCCACCTGAGAGTTGCTACCCTCAGAGCAGTTTTATAATGGGTTTATGACAGTAATGCTCTAGACTTGTTCCATTGGATAGTGCCACATTGAGCCATGAGTACTAAATGCTGTCATAGTCTGCCAGGGAGGCCAAATGAACCTATACTTGACCACAGAATTTGAAACATAGCGCTGCATCTTCATGCAAAGCTGCCCCTATGTTTCACCCATTGTGTTGGAGAAAATCCATTCTTTGACCTTTTTTTTTAGGTCAAAGTTGTGCAGGATGTGTGAAAGCAAAACAGGATTGAAGATATACACCCAATACTCAATATCCGTGGCACCCTGAATCTAGCTCCTGTGGCTTGTAACAAGTCTGAAAATGCATGGCACTATCTTGGTCCACTGGTACTATCTGGCACTATATTTAATAATTAGCCCTAAAGTAAGATCTATACAAAGCACTTATAGTGCCAGATTGTATCAGTGGACTAAGATGGCACCATGCATTTTCTGACATGTTACAAGCCACAAAAGCTAGATTCAGAGTGCCATGGGTATTGATTGCCTGATGCATATCTTCAGTTCTTCTGTGATCTTGCACATCCTGCACAACATTGATTCACACAAAAATGTCAAAAAATAGATTTTCTCCTACATCATGGTGAAACACAGGGGTGGCTTTGCATGTAGATGCAGAGCTATGTTTCACACTCTGTGGCCAAGTATATGTTCACTTCGCCTCTCTGGCACACTATGGCATTATTTGGCACTCATAGATCAAGGTGGCACTCTCCAACCAAACAAGTCCTCTGTCCATACAAGGAATCATAGTAGTAAACACACTGGTCTTTTTGCAAAGTTGGCATGGCTTTGGGTGGCTCCAATGTGGTCTGAATTCATTTGAGAAGACCTCAACTGGTACCTATATAGCAAAGAATGTTATAGTGATTTTGCAGCCTTTTGTGGACCTTGGTTGACATAGATACAGCAATATGGCAACATTCAGATAGTTCAATATGATACTTCCATGTCAAATTACAAAAAGTAATTTCAATTTGTCACCTCCCCTTTTGCCACTCATATTTTCCACTAAAGAATTATGCTAGTTTAGGAGCAACTCTTGACAAGAGTGGTAATTCTGCATATTGCTTAAGTAATAAAAATTATGGCCTCCTGCTCACCACCACTTACAAGTGTGCTTACCTGCTGCATATGACATACTTCTATCACCTCAGCCTAATTGCTTTCAGTATGTGCTTTTCAAAGTAGTCATACACCTTGTATTTGTTGCAATTTAAGAAGTGATTTGGATATAAGGAACTTATCAAGAAATAGTGATAATTGTTGAACTGTTGTTTATTCATAAAGAAGCTCAGTATTTATACCTTTGTAGAAGTAATACAGCTGCAACACTAAGTAGGGAGGGTTTCTCAATATTCAGGAGCATTCTGTAACAGTTTCAGGGTTAGTACATAATGTTTGGTAATAGTGCTAATTTGATCCTGACTATAGGGGAATAATCATAAGATCATATATCTGGAGAAAGTGGCAAAGTTAAGGCAGTAAATGAGTCCTACAGTGACTAAGACTAGCCTAGAATTGTTAAGTAAATTTTTAGCTGCTGAATGATACCAAATAGTCCAATATTTCAACACTCCCCCTCAACTAAATAATTTCTTAATCACAATTTCTCTCTAAGGATCTCAAACTGTGGCCTAGCTAGTGGTTTTGTCAATATGTCTGCCACCATTTTGTCAGTTGGGCAGTAAACCAGCTCTACTAAGTTATTTTCTACAGCTTCCCTCACAAAGTGATGCTGTATATCAATGTGCTTAGTTCTGGCGTGATTAGTAGGATTTCTAGCTAATGAAATACAACTTTGATTATCCTTGTAAATACATGTTGGTTCACCTGAATTAAAACCTAAGTCTTTGAATAATTTTTGTAGCCATATAGCCTCCTTAGTTGCTTGACATGCAGCCATATATTTGGCTTCAGTTGTAGATAGTGCCACAGTTGGTTGTTTCTTGCAATTCCAAGTAATAGCTGCACCAGCATAAAGAAATACATAGCCTGTGGTGGAGCGTCTGTCAATCAGATCTCTACCCCAATCTGAATCACTATAACCATCAAATTTTCGCCTATTAGCTGCTCCAGAGTATTCCGGTACCATATTTATGGTACCTTGTAGATATCTGAAAATCCGCTTGACTGCTGCAATTTGATCTGATCCATAATTCTGCATGAATTGACTGACTATTCCAACTGCTACTGCAATATCTGGACGTGTAGACACCATCAAGTACATTAGGCTACTGACCATTGATTGATAGGGAAAGTTTTGGTCCATATTTGAGCCGTTTTCATCCATAACTGGCTGAGATTTGCTTAATTTTAGGTTATTGTCCATAGGGGTTGTTGCAGGCTTGCAATTTTCCATTTTGAAGCGTCTAAGAATGTCCCTGATGTACTTAGACTGATTCAGCACAATTTTCTGCGTAGGTATGTCAAATTTGACCTCAATTCCAAGAAAATAGCTCAATTTTCCAAGATCTTTCATCTCAAACTTGCTGAAGAGATCTGATTTTGTCTGTTTAAGTGCCTCTTGATCACTTGTAGCTATAATTAGGTCGTCCACATAAAGAACTAGGATGATCACACCCTTTTTGAGCTGTTTCACATATATACTGTGATCTGCAGTGCTACAAGAGAACCCAATTTCCTCTAGATATGTGTCAATCTTGTTATACCATGCTCTGGGTGCCTGCCTAAGCCCATACAACGATTTTCTAAGTTTGCACACCTTATGGGGGCTTTTTGGATCGGTAAAACCTTCTGGTTGCTCCATATATATAGTTTCTTGCAAGTCCCCATTTAGAAAGGCTGTTTTGACGTCCATTTGGTGTAGATCTAGACTGTGTACAGCTGCCAGGGCTAGAACTGTCCTAATAGAGTTAAACTTGGCAACCGGAGCAAATGTTTCCTTAAAGTCTAGTCCCTGGATCTGGGAATAGCCTTTAGCTACCAATCTAGCCTTGTACTTATCAACGGCACCATTTGAGGTTATCTTGATCTTGTAGACCCATCTACATCCTATTGGCTTTCTCCCATTTGGTAAATCTACCAGTTCCCACGTTTTTGCCTTGATCAGTGATTGGTACTCCTCCTGCATGGCTTGTTGCCACTTAGTAGCATCTGGACCTTGCATTGCCTGTTCCAGATTCTGAGGTTTGGCACATAAGGCAAGATAAGCTTCTTCATGATCATTGGATGTCTGCCACCAGGATCCAGGGGCACTTCTTATTCTGGTAGATCTCCTAACTGGGATAATCTGATCTGATCTGGAACTGGTAGAAGTATCTTCCATCTCTGGCTGGATTTGGTACGTATCTTCCTCATTTGTGTTGATTGCATCATCAGGCAGCTGGCCAATGATTTCTGTGGCTTTCTGATCTGAATTCTCCTCAAATACAACATCCCTGCTCTTGATCAGCTTCTGAATTTTGCCATCATACACTCTATACCCTTTAGTATCTTCACAATACCCAAGAAAGATCCCTTTTCTACTCTTTGGTTCCAACTTTGAGCGCTTTTTGTCAGGGATGTGATAAAAAACATCACTGCCAAAGATCCTGAGGTGCTGGAGATCTGGTTTTTTGCCTGTATATGCTTCAAAGGGTGTAGATTCACGTAGTGCTGTTGTTGGGCATCTGTTCTTGATGTATACAGCGGTAGCAACAGATTCAGCCCAAAACTTGTAGTCCATTCCCTTATCATGTAGCATAGATCTTCCCATCTCTACTATTGTTCTATTTGCACGTTCTGCTACTCTATTTTGCTGTGGAGTATGAGGAACTGTGGTCTGTTGAAGTATACCAGTAGACAAGCAGTATTTTGCAAACTCCTTTGAGCAGTATTCTCCTCCATTGTCACTTCGTAGTACCTTCAATTTACACCCAGTTTGTGTTTCTGCCATGTTCTTGAAGTGCTTAAATGTCTCTAAAGCTTAATCCTTTGTTTTGAGGAAGTACACCCATGTATATCTTGTCTTGTCATCAATAAACGTCATAAAGTATCTCTTGGCTCCAAAGGACAGTGTTCTCATGGGGCCACATATGTCTGAGTGTACAATAGCCAATATCTCGGTGGTATTAATGCCTTCTGAGCTCTTGAAACGTTGCCTAGCTTGTTTGCCATATGAACATCCCTTACAAACATTCAATTTGATCGGAATTGAGTATTTTAGGCCCAAAACAAGCTGATTTTTCACCAATTGGCTCATTTTCTGTTCCCCTATGTGTCCTAGCCTCCTATGCCACGTCTCCCAGTTGGTTTCATCAGTTTCAGCAATGTTGACATACTCAGGTACAATGATCTTGCATTGTAACTTGTATATATTGTGATCTCTGATTCCCAAAGCTAATTTTGTCCATTTTCACTCAATATTGAGCAGCTCAGCTTAGTAAAAACGAATTTCAGTCCCTGAATAGTTGCTTTACTGACTGAGAGTAGGTTCTTAGCTATTCCAGGTACATAGAGTACGTCAGTCAGTTTTGCTGTTGTTGCCCCTGAGTTATCACTCATATTTAGTTGTATAGACCCACTAGCGGTAGCTTCCAATGCAGAGTTATCTCCCAGATAAACCTTTCTTACGGGAATAGTCTTTAAGTTGCTGAACCAATCCTTTATACCACAAATATGCTGTGATGCTCCAGAGTCAATATACCATTCATTACTTTGGTTACTTGCACTCTCTTGTACAGTGACAAATAACTGTGCATCAGTAGTTATATGGTTTGCCTGCTCTAGTTTCTGCTTTTCGTCTGCTTGTTTCTTCTTGCATTCTCTTGCCCAGTGTCCTGGCTTCTTACAGTAGTTACAGCAGCCAGGTTTTCTTTGGTTTTGTTGCTTTCCCTTCTTTTCTGTATGCCTTTCTGAACTGAATAAAGCATTATCTTCAATTTTCTCTGCTTGATCATTACGTCTGAGTTCTTCATGGAGAAGTCTTCCTTTGACATAGTCTAAAGTCAAGTTGTCTTCTCTGCTTTCAAAAGAAAGTATGAGTGGCTCATACTCGTCTGGTAGGCTGCAAAGCAGACAGAGTATCTTTTCTTCATCATCTACACCAGCATTAATACTGTAAAGTTCTTCTGCAAGTGTCTCCATTCTGGTAATGAGTTGTAGCATGTCATCATCTGGCTTTTTTCTCATGTTGAAGAACTTTCGTTTCAAATAAAGCTTGCTTGATACTGACTTTGCTCTAAAGATCTTCTCTAAGGATTCCCATGCTGCTTTGGCAGTATTTGAGGCATGGATTTGTCCAATGAAGGAGTCTTGCACATTGATGCATATTGCATTGAAGGCCTTTCTCTCCTTCTCTTGAAACTTCTCCACATCTTCTGCTGTTCCTTTGGGCTCAACTTCCTTTCCTGTTACTATGTTCCAAAGCTTTCTTTCCTCAAGGTGGATCTGCATCTTGATTCTCCAAAGTCTGTAGTTCTTCCCATCAAACCTCTCCTTTACAGGGAAGATGTTGGTATTGCTTTGTTTGCTGGTAGAAGTCATCTTTAGAATAGATTAAGGCAATTGGGGCTCATAACCTGTTGCAATTTAAGAAGTGATTTGGATATAAGGAACTTATCAAGAAATAGTGATAATTGTTGAACTGTTGTTTATTCATAAAGAAGCTCAGTATTTATACCTTTGTAGAAGTAATACAGCTGCAACACTAAGTAGGGAGGGTTTCTCAATATTCAGGAGCATTCTGTAACAGTTTCAGGGTTAGTACATAATGTTTGGTATAGTGCTAATTTGATCCTGACTATAGGGGAATAATCATAAGATCATATATCTGGAGAAAGTGGCAAAGTTAAGGCAGTAAATGAGTCCTACAGTGACTAAGACTAGCCTAGAATTGTTAAGTAAATTTTTAGCTGCTGAATGATACCAAATAGTCCAATATTTCAACAGTATTGCCGGTAAAACAGGTCTTTTTCATGCATAGGTTTGATTGCCGCTACATTTGCAATAAATACCTGTTGAATATCCACCATTTATATCTTAGTAATTAACCAATATAACCATTGTCCCTACAGGCTTCAAATCAAAAATATTTGTGGGCTCTGGTTCTTTTTGAATCAACACTGTTTTTGATGGTATAGAAACTAGTTTGTGTCATGGAGAGACCAAGTTTAATTTGGCAAAACTTTCCTATCAGTAATTGGCCACTTGTTGAGTCCAAGGCTACTTAACTGACTACACATCCATTGCGGCTGCTTGGCTTCTTAATGCTAAAGGGCTCAGTGTTTCTGTATATATATCTGCTGATTATTATCCCATTCTTCCTGGCTATCACCATTACGCAAGCTGATCTCATCACCGAGGTATTTGAAGCTAATAGTCATGCAGAGATTTAGATATGGCAGTACTTCTGAGCTTATTTGTCTTTATATCTCCCCACATATCAGCTCCTCAGGTAGCTTTCAAATGATGTAGCAACATCTCATGATCTGTACACACCCTGCAAGATAGAGTAGGTGATGACTATAGTAGTGGCAGATATCTACACAATTGGCCTTACAATGCTATGAGAAGAGTCAAAGTGGAATTTTATGAAATTTTTAGCTGGTGTTCTGATTCAATATTGCTGATATTTTGTTACTACTGCTAACTGCAATTATTGATTGAAGTAAAAGCTGGTTGATATCTGAGTTCAGCATGTAGGCAAGCTGACCTAGCTTCCCCCCAACATGAATGTCTACTTGTGTAATATGAGCTGGTACCCAATACCTTATAAGTAACCTTGGTGGGGAAAGTTGGAGCTCAGCTGAAGCAATGCTAGTATTACGCCAGTCTTTTCTTGAAATTGCTTGATAGTGTGCATGTATTTAAGCAGCTCAAATCCTGTCACTGACTTGTTGCTTGAATACTGTGTATATGCTAAATTCTAATTGCTTTATTACTTCTGGACTAGCATACCTATATTTTGCTACAAATTGTGAAACAAAATTCCACATCTTCATGTAAAGTAGCCCCTCTATATCACCCACAATACTGGAGAAAATAGTTTCCAATAGAAGGTAGCAAGGTAATGGAGACTTTTGTTACAATGCTGCAAGAATCTATCCCACTATACCTGTCTTGGTTTGTTATTCATAAATATCTGACTCAGAGGGCCTAAGTGCTAGAGGGTATAATGTTATAATCTACCTCTTGAATGTTTAAGTTAGATCGGTTTTTAGTCAGATCAATAAGTTATATGTTTAGCCTATCAGTATATCAGTGTTATGTATCAATAGCATTTGTAAGCAAATGAATCAGCAGATCCTTATCAGACAGAAATAGATACATTAAGTAGGATCTAATTGGGTGATGATGATGCAATCAAACAAGTCATCAGCCACAACCTACATTTAGAAATAAAATCAGTCAGCAATTGATCTGGCAAGATATATATATGGAGCTGCTGGAACCTCAATAAAAATCAGTTCAAGTTTCAGGGTATACAATGCTAGCTAAACTCCCTATTCCTCTACAACTCTTATACCAAGACTTGTAACATTGGTAGCAGTGATAATCAGAAACCTCCCCGCCCCCTGAAGAAAGAAGATGCCTCACACAAGATGTCCAAAAATCAAGAATGGATCAATGCTATGCAGCAAATCCTGGCACAATAGCAACTGCGACTCCAGATCCTTAGCCAGCAGCAACAAGGAATGACTACCATGGCCCAAAGCCAGCAAAACCCTTTCAAGAGCAACTTTGGTGTGAGGGTCAAGCGGCATCATGCCAGAGTCAATGAAAACATGGGAACTTGGCTCTTCCAGATTGGAGAAGCTTTCAAGGCTAAGGGAATTGCTCCCAAAACCAAGTTACATCATGTAGCCACTTACCTGGCAGATGCAGCTTTACAGTGGTACCACATAAGGTCAGGTCAGACACCATGATGTGATGCTCTACAATCACTACCTGGGATGAGTTTGTGTCAGAAATTCAGGATGCTTTTGAGCCCCCACACCAACAGACACTACTAAGAAGAATGTTGAAGGAACTCAGACAGAGAGGAATGGTTCCAGAGTATATCTATGAATATAGATGTCTACTTAGATAAATTGAAAGAATGGACTGCCTGGATCAAGTGGAATATTTTATTGATGGGTTCAACCAAAGAACTTGCAAGGAAGTGAATTATCTAAGATCACAGACTATTGTGTTATGATATACTGCTTGAATATTTAAGTTAGATCAGTTTTTAGTCAAATTAATTAGTTATATGCTTAGGTTATCAGTATATCAGTATTATATATGACATCAGTAGCATTAGTCAGCAACTGAATCAGCAAATCCTTATCAGACAGAAATAGATATATTAAGTAGGATCTTATTGGGTGATGATGATGCAATCAAATGAGTCATCAGCCACAACCTACATTAGGAAATACAATTAGTCAGCAATGGATCTGGCAAAATGTATATAAGGAGCTGCTGGAACCTCAATAAAGAGCAGTTCAAGTTTTAGTGAATACAACAACAGCTAAACTCCCTATTCCTCTACAACTCTTATACCAAGACTTGTAACAATTGAAGAAGCTGTCAAGTTTTCCATTGACTATGACTCAGTTATGTTTGGAGTTGGGAAGCCCACAATGACTAGTCAGTGAGGCCATAATCACTATGAAAGTAGAAAATCAGAAGCAGTGCCAATGGAAATAGATGCTATACGGAAGATTCCTATCTCCAACAAATGTCCAAAGAAAGGACTTTGCTTTAATTGCCACAGGCAGGGACATATTACACTGTACCACCCTCAGAGAAGAAATACTCAGATCCAGAAAAACAACAAGACCTCTGAGCTATTACCTGCCAGATTGAATCTCAACTTGGTCAATCCAGTGTGAGTGAAACAAGTGAACTTAACAAGACACAGTTTGATAGAGCATTTAGAAAAGACACCAGGTGTTCCTTATGGCAGTGTTACAGGAGGATTTCACTACTCCAGTACCCCAGAAAGTCCAGGCTCTTTTGAGGGAATACTCAGTTGTATTTCCAGATCAACTTGTATGCCTACCACCAGTCAGAGATGGGGATCATGTAATTGCCTCAGAAGATAGCCATCCTGTGAGTAAGACACCTTACAGAAAGAGTCCATTAGGGTTGGAAGAGATGAAGAAACAAAAAGATCAGTTATTGAAGTAAGGATATATTACACCCAGCAAGTCACCTTGGGGGGCACCAGTACTTTTTGTGAAGAAGAAGGATCAATCACTCAACATGTGCATTGACTACAGAGCCCTCAACTCAGTTACCACGAAGAATAAGTACCCCATACCTGCGGTTGATGTGCTTTTAGACCAACTCAATGGAGCCATTATATTCAGCAAGATTGACTTCATGTCAGGATACAACCAGATTAGGGTGAAGCCTGAAGACATCCCTAAGACAGCATTCAGGACCAGATATGGGCATTACTAGTACTTAGTCATGGGTTTCGGCCTCACCATTGTCCCTGCAACATTCATGACCATGATGCAAACTATCTTCCAGGAGTACTTAGACAAGTTTGTGTTAATCTACCTTGATGACATAATGATACACAGCAAGGCAGAGGAGGATCACTTGATGATCTTTGAAAAGGTCTTGAAGAAGCTACAAAGATTAGAACAAGCTACACAACCCAACTTGGTGCATCAATCAGATTGACCTAGCTAAATACCAGAGTACTTGCAGGACCCAGTCATTCCCAATGAGGTGGATGAAGAGATCAAGGAGATAATCTGGGATGAAGCACTCTACTAAATTGTTAATGAAAGCCCTATTGCCTATTGCCCTTATGTTGCCTGGATTTAATACATAAGCTACACAGTGGATATGGACATCTTGGAATTGAAGGAACTAACAGCCTTGTGAAAGCCAGAGCATGGTGGCCCAGAATGGAACATGAGATTGAGAAGCTAGTGAAAGCATGCCCAAATTGCCAAATCAACCAAGGCCAACTACAGAGAATTGCTGAACTCTTTGCCTTGGAGCCTGTAAGACCATCTCAAAGATGAGGAATTGACCTTATTAGAAGACTGCCAACTACCAGGAAATGCAACTGTTGGATCCTAGTAGCAATTGGCCATGCCACCAAATGGCCAGTGGCTGAAGTAGTACCTGCAGCCAGTGAACAAGATGTTGTAAGTTTCATCTACCATGAGATCCTTATGAAGCTTTGATGCCCTGTAGAGATTCTATCCAAATGGAGGAGCAAACTTTTTGGCAAAGACATTGGAAGCTTACCAGGAAATGCAGCACATCAGATACTTGAAAACCTTGGCATATCACCCTAGATCTAATGTAGTCCTTGCGCAGTTTAATGGACTATTTGGAAAAATGCTGATCAAGTATGCAAATGAAGCTGTCAGTAGATGGGTTGAGTATATAGACCAACACTCTTTGCATGCAGAGTCAGAGTACACAATACCACTCAACAATTGCCATTTACTTAGTGTATGGATATGAACCAAGGATTCCAGGAGATCCCCCACAGCCAAAGCTTAGAGACACCTTAGAAGATGAACTCAGCCAGCCAAGCAGACGCCAGCAGCTGAAACAAAGACATCAAGTGGCACAGGACAAGGTATCTCAAAGTACAGAAAAGATAATGCTGAGACTCAATAAGACTACAATATTGGAGTCATAGACAGCTGGGAACTTTGTATTGCTAAGAAAAAATACTTGGAAGAAGCTTTAGTCACAATGGACAGGTACTTTTAAGATCATCAGAGAATGTCCATTTGCAACTTACCAACTAGTGGACAAACAAGGGAGTGTTTGGAAGATTTAGTTCATAGCAACAGACTCAGGCTTGCAAGACTTGCCAACAATACTGAACTATCAAGGTAGTGGTATTACAAGAAAAAAGATTCAGGAGAACCCTCTCAACTTTGGAAGGGGAGAATATTATGATCTACAGCTTGAATTTTTTAATTTGATCAGTTTTTAATCGGATCAATTAGTTATTTGTTTAGCCTATCAGTGTACCAGTGTTATCTGCCAAATTAGTAGCATTAGTCAGCAAATGAATCAGCAAATCCTCATCAGAGAGAAATAGATATATTAAGTAGGATCTTATTGGGTGATTATGTTACAAGTCTTGGTATAATAGTTGTAGAGGAATAGGGAGTTTAGCTAGTATTGTATTCACTAAAACTTGAACTGATTTTTATTGAGGTTCCAGCAGCTCCTTATATACATTTTGTCAGGTCAATTGCTGACTAATTGTAGTTCCTAATGTAGCTTGTGGCTGATGACTCATTTGACTGCATCATCATTAGCCAATAAGATCCTACTTAATATATCTATTTCTGTCTGATAAGGATCTGCTGATTCATTTGCTGACTAATGCTACTGATTTCATAGATAATACTGATATACTGATAACCTAAACTTAAACTAATTGATTTGACTAAAAACTCATCTAACTTAAACATTCAAGCAGCAGATCATAACATTCACCACTACTAAAGTTGAGAGGGTTCTCCTGAATCTGTTTTCTTGTGATACCAATATCTTTATGGTTCAGTATTATCAGCAAGTTTTGCAAGCTTGAGTCTGTCCCTATGCACTAAGTCTTCCAAGATATTGCCTTGTTTGTCCACTAGTTGGTAAGTTGCAAATAGACATTCTCTGATGATCTTGAATGGTCCTGTCCATTGTGGCTCAAACTTCTTCCAAGTGTTGTTTCTTAGTAATACAAAGCTTCCAACTTTCAAAGTTTCTGGTGCTAAAGTCTTATCAAATCTCTGCTTCATTTTTTTCTTCACTTTGAGATACTTTTCTGTGCCTCTTGATGTCTTTGTTCCAGCTGCTGGTGTCTACTTGGCTGACTGAGTTCATCTTCTAAGGTGTCTGTAAGCTTTGGTTGTGTGAGATCTCTGGGAATCCTTGGTTCACATCCATACACTAAGTAAAATGGTGATTGTTGGGTAGTGTTGAGCACTCTAACTCTGCAGGCAAAAAAGTGCTTGATATATATACTCACCCCATTTACTGGCAGCTCCATTTGCATACTTGGTCAGCATTTTTCCAAATAATCCATTAAAGCGTTCAGTGACTCCATTAGTTCTGGGGTGATATGCCAAGATTTTCAAGTGTTTAATCTGCTGCATTTGTAGGTAAGCCTCTAATGTCTTTGCCATAAAACTTGCTCCTCTATCAGATAAGATCTCCACAGGGTATCCAAACTTCATCAGGATCTCATGGTAAATGAAACTTACAACTTCTTGTTCACTGGCTATTGGTACAGCTTGAGCAACTGGCCATTTAGTGGCATGGTCAATTGCTACTAGGATCCAATGGTTGCATTTCCTGGTGGTTGGCAGTCTTCCAATAAAGTCCATTCCCCATCTCTCAAATGGTCTTACAGGCTCCAAAGGGAAGAGTTTGGCAATTCTTTGTGGCTGGCCTTGATTGATTTGGCAGTTTGGGCATGTTTTCACTAGCTTCCCAATATCTCGTTTCATTCTGGGCCACCATGCTCTGGCTTTCACAAGGCTATAGGTTCCTTCAATCCCAAGATGTCCATAACCATTGTGTAGCTTATGTATTAAATCCAGGCAAGAAACATAAGGGCAATAGGCAATAGGGCGTTCATCAACTATTTGGGCTAGGGTTCATCCACCTCATTAGGAATGGCTTGGTCTTTCAAGTACTGTGGTAATAGGCTAGGCCAATCTGATTCATGCACCAAGTTGAGTTGTACAACTTGTTCTAATCTTGATAAGGCATCAGCAAGCATGTTGTTTTTTCCAGGGCAGTAGGCAATCTCTAAGTAAAATTGATCTAATCTTGATAAGGCATCAGCAACTGTGTTGTTTTTTCAAGCGCTGTAGACAATCTCCAAGTCAAATTGCTGAATATACTCACTCCATCTTGTCATTCTTCTAGAGAGTACCTTCTGAGTAAATATATACTTGAGGGAGGCTTGATCAGTCTTAATAGTGCATTTGACTCCATCAATATAGCATCTACATGTTTTCAAACAGTGTATTATAGCAAGCATCTCCTTCTGGTGGACTGGATAGCTTTGCTCTGCTGAGTTCAGTTTCTTGGATTCAAAGGCAACAGGGTGGTCCTTTCCCTTATGTTCTAGGCTCAACACTCCACCTATTGCATAATCTGAAGCATCTGTGCACAGAGTGAACTCTTTTCTGAAGTCTGGTATTCTTAAGCTTGGCAGCTTAGCAAGTTCATTCTTGAGCATCTGGAAGGCAGTCTCACAAGCTATGTCCCACTTATAGGTGTTGTCTTTCTTGAGGATATCAGTTAAAGGGGCTGCAATACTTGCAAAAGACTTGACAAATCTCCAATAATAGGAAACCATTCCAAGGAATGATCTGAGTTCTGAAATGCTGTGGGGCAGCTTCAGGTTCTTGATAACTTCAACCTTCTTAGGGTCTAAGGTCACACCTGTGCCAGTCCCTATGTGTCCCAGCAATTTAACGTGTTCCTTGAAGAATTCACACTTGGCTAGCTTGCCATATAGCTTGTTCTCTCTTAGTTTCTTCAAGACCTTTTCAATGTGTACCAAGTGATCCTCTTCTGTCTTGCTGTATATCAATATGTCATCCAGGTAGATCATCACAAACCTGTCTAAATACTCCTGAAAGACAGTCTGCATCTGCATCACAAATGTTGCAGGGGCATTAGTGAGGCCAAAACTCATGACTAAGTACTTGTAATGTCCATATCTGGTCCTGAATGTTGTCTTAGGGATATCTTCTGGTTTCACCCTAATTTGGTTATATCCTGACATGAGGTCAATCTTGCTGAATATGGTGGCTCCATTGAGTTGGTCCAAAAGCTCATCAATCTAAGGTATGGGGTACTTATTCTTGATGGTAACTGAGTTGAGGGCTCTGTAGTCAATGCACATCCTAAGTGTTCCATTTTTTTTTACAAAAAGCACTGGTGCTCCCCAAGGTGACTTGCTGGGTCTGATGTATCCTTGCTCCAATAGCTGATCAATTTGTCTCTTCATTTCCTCCAGTTCCAATGGACTCATTCTGTAAGGTGTCTTGCTCACTGGAGGGCTATCTCCTGTGTCAATGGGATGATCCACATCTCTGACTGGTGGTAGGCTTACAAACTCATCTGGAAACATGTCTGAATACTTCTTCAAGAGAGTCTGGGCCTGCTGGGGTGGTGGGATAGCAGAATCCTACTGTAATACTGCCATGAGGAACATCTGGGTACCTTTTCTAAGTGCTCTACAGAACTGGGTGTTGCTAAGTTCACTTGTCTCACACACACTGGAATTGACCATGTTGAAATCCAGCCTGGCAGGTAATAGCTCATAAGTCTTGTTGTCTTTTAGATCTGAGTAGCATGGGTTCTCCAGTTGATTGATGGATTACAACAAAATAGCCAGGTTCTTCCAAGTACAAGGTCAAACTTGCAGTTCCCAAATGTATAAGTCTGTAGGTCTTCTTCATAGTCATTGATCTTCATTCTTACTGGCAGAGTAGTATGATGATTATCTGAGAGTTCCCATCAGCTGTTGAGACTGAAGTTGATTTGGTAGGCTACAAGTTGATTCCAGCTTTCTGAGCAAATTGCTCTAACATGTACTCATGCAATGCTCCTGAGTCAATCATGATCTTGGCAGGTACTCCATTGATTACTCTGTTCAAGTATAATAGCTTTCCTGAGTTTGAGGTCATCTGGGATAGGTATTCTTCTGTCATGTGGAAGGTGAGTTATGAGTCTTCTTCAAGCTCATCTTCCACATTACTGTGTTCATGGGACTCAATGTAGTTGAAGGTTCTTGTTGGCTGGTGTCTATTTCTTCTCTGAGGGCAGTCCTTTGCAATATGTCCTTGCTGGTGGCAATTGAAGCAAAGACCTTTCTTCTTACATTCTTCTGAGGTAGGATTCTTCTGCACAGCGTCTCTTTCCATTGGTATTGCTTCTCACTGTCTTCTTTCATAATGATTGTAGCCTTTCTGATTAGTCACTGTAGGCTTCCCAACTCCAAGCATAGCTGAGTCATAGTCAATGGCAATCTTGATGGCTTCTTCAATAGTCTGAGGTCTTCAACAATTCACTTCCTTGCAAGTTCATTCTTTCAACCCCTCAATAAAGTATTCAACTTGATCCAGGGGGTCCATTCTGTCAATTTGTCCAATAAACATCTGTACTCATAGATGTATTCTTGAACCAATCCTTTCTGTCTGAGTGTCTTTAACTTCCTTCTTAGTAGTATCTGCAGGTGTGGAGGTTCAAAAGCATTGTGAATTTCCAGCACAAACTCATCCCAGGTAGAGATTGTTGAGCATCCTATCATAGTGGCTGACCTGATCTTGTTGTGGTACCACTGTAAAGCTGCATCTGCCAGGTAAGAAGCTGCATAATGCAACTTGCTTTCTGGAGCAATTCCTTTAGCCTCAAAAGCTTCTTTAATCTGAAAGAGCCAAGTTGCCAGGTTTTCATTGACTCTGCCATGGTACCTCTTGACCTTCACACTAAAGTTGCTCTTGATAGGGCTTTGCTGGCTCTGAGCCATGGTAGTCATTCCTTGGTGCTGTTGGCTGAGGATCTGGAGTAACTGTTGTTGTTGGGCCAGGATTAGCTGCATGGCATTCTTCCATTCTTAATTGTCCAACATCTTGAGGGTGGTTTCTTCTTTCTTCAGGAGGGAGGTTTCTGGTTATTGCTGCTACCAATGTTACAAGCCTTGGTATAAGAGTTGTAGAGGAATAGGGAGTTTAGCTAGTATTGTATTCATTAAAACTTGAGCTGATCTTCATTGAGGTTCCAGCAGCTCCTTATATACATTTTGCCAGGTCAATTGCTGACTAATTGTAGTTCCTAATGTAGCTTGTGGCTGATGACTCATTTGATTGCATCATCATCCCCCAATAAGATCCTACTTAATATATCTATTTCTGTCTGATAAGGATCTGCTGATTCATTTGCTGACTAATGCTACTGATTTCATAGATAATACTGATATACTGATAACCTAAACTTAAACTAATTGATTTGACTAAAAACTGATCTAACTTAAACATTCAAGCAGCAGATCATAACAATTATGATGCAATCAAATGAGTCATCAGCCACAACCTACATTAGGTAATCCAATTAGTCAGCCTTTGATCTGACAGAATGTATATAAGGAGCTGCTGGGACCTCAATAAAAACCAGCTCAAGTTTTAGTGTATGCAATACTAGTTAAACCCCCTATTTCTCTACAGCTCTTGTATCAAGACTTGTAACTATATTATAAAACAGAGGTTTGAGCACTTTCCTATATAGGTAGTGTTCTATCTAGGTAAGGTCAGCTATGGGAGGAAGGACATATTGGGGAGCTATAGGAAGGAGGCAAGGGCAAGGAGTGAGTACCAGATTTAAAACTGTGTAGCAGAATTCTACAGAACTAGTGTAATGTTTTTGCTGCAAAAAAGTAACTCCTGTAACCTTATATCACAGCCAATAATTGTGCCATTTCCCTATGTAATGGCAGAGGAACACTTTGCATTCCTTGAAGCACAATGGTGGTGCCCATAAAAGTACCCACCATAGCATAGGAGACAGCTTTCTATCAGTCCTGATACAAGTGGAACTAAAATCTCTACACAAGCAGCAAACAAAGGTCAGGCAGCCAGAAGAGTGGCAGTAAGTGACAATCAGGCAGAAGCAGTTGCATTGATGATGCACTTATCAAGTAAAGAGCCCAGTGGAGTACAGAAGGCACCCAGCCAAAGTAGAGGTATAGAGCCTGGCAGTGACAAAAACCTATGGCTTTCTCTAGAGCCTGTTAAAAGGACAGCTGAAGGCCACAAATATGTGGCAAAGAAACATCAGGTTGAAAAGAGAGACAGGGATGCATGAAAAAAAGCTGCAGTTTCTACAACTAATACAGTCAGCCCAGAACAGACACAATACCATGATAGCCAAGAAGAATTACCTACAAAAATACAGCTGTGCTCCCACAAGCTGGAAGCATAGCCAGTTGAAATCCACTCCAGTGTGGTGGAACAACCTGCAGAGCCAGGTAATATCTCCATTACTGCCTCCACATCCTGTATTGAAGGCAGAGTAGAGATCCGAATCATAGACAATGCAACAATGACAAGTTATCAACAATATGACAATGCCCAATGTTGAATTTTGGAATATTGATAGTCTTGGGACTAAGGACAATGCTTCAGAGACATTTACCAAAATATGGCAAAAACACAAACTGTGTCTAAATTGAAGGTACTTTGAAGAATCAATGAAGTGGAATACTGCTCTAAGGAGTTTGCAATGTACTGCTTATCAACCAGCATACATCTACAGATCACTGTTCCACATACTCTACAGTAAAATGAAGTTGCAGTCCAAGCAAATATGATAATACCAGAGATGCAAAGCTCTATGCTACATAAAAATAAATGGACTACAAATTTTGGACTATATTTGTTGCCACCTGAGTTTAAATCAGAAATAAATGCCTAACAACAATAGTGTGTGATTCTACACCCTGTGAAGCCGTTACAGGCAAAAAACCTGACCTCCAGTACTTTTGGATCTTTGGCTATGACTTATCTATCACTTCCCTGGCAAAAAATGCTCAAGGTAGGAAACAAAAGTAGAAAAGGGACCTTTTTTGCCCATTGCAAAGGTACTTGAGGGTACAGATTGTTTGATGACAAGAGTCAGAATCTGATCAAGTGCAGGGATCTTGTATCTCAGGATAGCTCAGATCAAAAAGCCACTGCAACCACTGGCCAGCTATGGGATGATATAATCATCAGAAGGCTTTATCAATGCAAAAGGCCCCTGTAAAGTGTGCAGACTTAGGAAATTGCTGAAGCAAGCTTGTAGAGCATGGTAAAATCAGATTGACATACATCTATGAAGATTGGGTTTCTCTTGTAGGATTAGCAATCACAGTAAATGTGAAACAGCTTAAAAAGTGAATGGTTATCCTGGGTGTCTTTGTGGGCAATCTATAAGCAGATACAGGTGACCAGGAGGCACTAAAACAGCAAAAAGCAGACCTCTTCAGCAAGTCTGAGATGAAACGTAATGGTTGATTGTTATGAACTGCCGCTAGAATGTTTAAGTTAGATCAGTTTTTAGTCAAATCAATTAGTATATGTTTAGGTTATCAATATATCAGTATTATCTATCAAATCAGTAGCATTAGTCAGCAAATGAATCAGCAGATCCTTATCAGACAGAAATAGATATATTAAGTAGGATCTTATTGGGTGGTGATAATGCATCATATGAGTCATCAGCCACAAGCTACATTAGGAAATATAATTAGTCAGCAATTGATCTGGCAAAATGTATGTAAGGAGCTGCTGGAACCTCAATGAAGATCAGTTCAAGTTTTAGTGAATACAATACTAGCTGAACTCCCTATTCCTCTACAACTCTTATACAAAGACTTGTAAAATTGGTAGCAGTGATGAGCAGAGACCTCCCTCCTGAAGAAAGAAGAAGCCTCCCTCAAGATGTCCAAAAATCAAGAATGGAAGAATGCTATGCAGCAAATCCTGGCCCAGCAGCAACTGTTACTCCAGATCCTTAGCCAGCAACAACAAAGAATGACTACCATGGCCCAAAGCCAGCAAAACCCTGTCAAGAGCAACTTTAGTGTGAAAGTCAACTGGTACCATGGTAGAGTCAATCAAAACCTGGGAACTTGGCTCTTCCAGATTGAAGAAGCTTTCAAGGCTAAGGGAATTGCTACCAAAAGCAAGTTACATTATGCAGCCACTTACCTGGCAGATGCAGCTTTACTGTGGTACCACAACAAGATCAGGTCATCCACCATGATGGGACCCTCTACAATCTCTACCTGGGATGAGTTTATGTCGGAAATTCAGGATGCCTTTGAGCCCCCACACCAACAGACACTACTATTTAGAAAGTTGAAGACACTCAGACAGAGAGGAATGGTCCAAGAGTACATCTGTGAAGATAGGTGTTTACTTGGACAAATTGAAAGCATGGACCCTCTGAATCAAGTTGAATACTTTATTGGTGGGTCAAAAGAAAGAACTTGTAAGGAAGTAAATTATCAAAGACCTCAGACTATTGAAGAAGCCATCAAGATTACCATTGACTATGACTTAGCCATGTTTTGAGTTGGGAAGCCCACAATGACTAATCAGAGAAGCTATAATCACTATAAAAGAAGACAATCAGAAGCAGTGCCAATGGAAATAGACACTATGCAGAAGAATCCTACCTCAGAAGAATGTAAGAAGAAAGGACTTTGCTTCAATTGCCACCAGCAGGGACATATTGCAAAGTACTACCCTCAGAGAAGAAGTGGATACCAGCCATCAAGAACCTTTAACCATATTGAGGCCCAGGGGCATAGTAACATGGAGGATGAACTTGAAGAAGACTCAGAACTCACCTTCCATATGACAGAAGAATACCATTCCCAGATGACCTCAAACTCAGGAAAGCTATTATACTTTAATAGAGTAATCAATGGAGTAACTGCCAAAATCATGATTGACTCAGGAGCATTGCATGAGTATATGCCAGAGCAATTTGCTTTGAAAGCTGGAATCAACTTGGAACCCACCAAATCAACTTCAGTCTCAACAGCTGATGGGAACTCTCACATAATCACCATACTACTCTGACAGTAAGGATGAAGATCAATGACTATGAAGATTATCCACAGGCCTATATATTTGAGAGCTGCAAGTTTGCCCTTGTACTTGGGAAAACCTGGCTATTTTGTTGTAATCCATCAAACAACTGGAGAACCCATGCTACTCAGATACAGAAGGCCAACAAGATCTACAAGCTATTACCTGCCAGACTGGATTTTAACTTGGTCAATCCCAGTGTGTGTGAAACAAGTGAACTTAGCAAGACACAGTACTGTAGAGCACTAAGAAAAGGTACCTAGATGTTCTTCATGGCAGTATTTCAGGAGGATTCTTCTACACCAGTACCCCAAAAGGTCTAGACTCTTTTGAAGGAATATTCAGACATACTCCCAGATGAACTTGTAAGCCTACCACAGGTTAGAGACGTAGATCATGCCATTGACACAGGAGATAGCACCCCAGTGACTAAGACCCTTACAGAATGAGTTCATTGGAGTTGGAAGAGATAAAGAGTCACCCTGGAGAGCACCAGTTCCTTATGTGAAGAAGAAGGATGGAACTCTTAGGATGTGTATTGACTACAGAGCCCTCAACTAAGTTACTGTGAAGAGCAAGTACCCCATACCTTGGATTAATGAGCTTTTGGACCAACTCAATGGAGCCACTATATTCAGCAAGATTGACCTCATGTCAGGATACAACCAGATTAGGGTGAAGCCAGAGGACATCTCTATGACCGCATTCAGGACCAGATATGGACATTACAAGTACTTAGTCATGAGTTTTGGCCTCACCAATGCCCCTGCAACATTCATGACACTGATGCCAACTGTTTTCCAGGAGTACTTAGACAAGTTTGTGATAATCTACCTGGATGACATATTGATATACAGCGACACAGAAGAAGATCATGTGGTACACATTGAAAAGGTCTTGAAGAAGTTAAGAGAGAACAAGCTATATGGAAAGCTAGCCAAGTGTGAATTCTTCAAGGAACACATTGAATATCTGGGACACATAGTGACTAGCACAGGAGTGACCTTAGACCCTAAGAAGGTTGAAGTTATCAAGAACTTGAAGCAGCCCCATAGCATATCAGAACTCAGATCATTCCTTGGAATGGTTTCCTATTATTGGAGATTTGTCAAGTCCTTTGCAAGCATTGCAGCCCATTTAACTGATATCCTCAAGAAAGACAACACCTATTAGTGGGACATAGCTTGTGAGACTGGCTTTCAGATACTCAAGAATGAACTTGTTAAACTACCAAGCTTAAGAATACCTGACTACAGAAAAGAGCTTACTCTGTGCATGGGTGTGCAGATTATGCAATTGGTGGAGTGTTGAGTCAAGAACATGAGGAAAAGGACTACCCTGTTGCCTTTGAATCCAAGAAACTGAACTCAGCAGAGCAAAACTATCCAGTGCTTGCAAAGGAGATGCTTGCCATAATTCACTGTTTGAAGACATGGAGATGCTATATTGATGGAGTCAAATGCACTGTGAAGACTGATCATGCCTCCCTCAGATATATATTTACTCAGAAGGTACTCTCTAGAAGAATGACAAGATGGAGTGAATACATTCAGCAATTTAACTTCAAGATTGCCTACTGCCCTGGAAAAAACAACATGGTTGCTGATGCCTTATCAAAATTAGAACAAGTTGTACAACTCAACTTGGTGCATGAATCAGATTGACCTAGCTTATTACCAAAGTACTTGAAGGACCAAGCCATTCCTAATGAGGTGGATGAAGATATCAGGGAGATAATCTGGTATGAAGCCAGCAAATTTATAATACTGGATGAAACACTACACCACATTGTGGATGGAATCCCTGTTGCCTATTGCCCTTATGTTTCCTGCCTAGATTTAATACATAAGCTACATAATGGATATGGGCATCTTGGATTTGAAGGAACCTACAGCCTTGTGAAAGCCAGAGCATGTTGGCCCAGAATGAAGCATGACATTTAGAAGCTAGTGAAAACATGCCCAAATTGCCAAATCAATCAAGGCCAACCACAGAGAATTGCTGAACTTTTTCCCTTGGAGCTGGTAAACCATTTGAAAGATGGGGAATTGACTTTATTGGAAGACTGCCAACTTCTAAGAAGTGCAACCATTGGATCCTAGTAGCAATTGACCATGCCACCAAACAACCAGTTGCTAAAGCTGTACCTCTAGCCAGTTAACAAGAAGTTGCAAGTTTCATCTACCATGAGATCCTTATGAAATTTGGATGTACTGTAGAGATTCTATCCAATAGAGGTGCAAACTTTATGGCAAAGACGTTGGAAGCTTACCTGGAAATGCAGCAGATCAAACACTTGAAAATCTTGGCATATCACTCCAGAACTAATGGAGTCACTGAATGGTTTAATGGATTATTTGGAAAAATGCTGACCAGGTATGCAAATGAAGCTGTCAGCAGATGGGCTGAGTATATAGAGTAGCACTCTTTGCATGCAGAGTCAGAGTACACAATATCACCCAGCAATTGCCATTTTACTTAGTGTATGGATGTGAACCTAGGTTTGCAGGAGATCTCACACAACCAAAGCTCACAGACACCTTAGAAGATGAACTCAGTCTGGCAAGTAGACACCAGCAACTGGAACAAAGACATCAAGAGGCACAGTCTAAAGTATCTCAGAGTACAGAAAAGATGAAGCAGAGATTTGATAAGACTATAGCACCAGAAGCATTGATAGTTGGGAACTTTGTATTGCTAAGAAACAACACTTGGAAGAAGTTTGAGCCACAACAGACAGGACCATTCAAGATCACCAGAGAATGTCCATTTGCAACTTACCAACTAGTGGACAAACAAAGCAATATCCAGGAAGACTTAGTGCAAAGGGACAGACTCAAGCTTGCAAGACTTGCTGATAATACTGAACCATAAAGATATTGGTATCACAAGAAAAGAGATTCAGGAGAACCCTCTCAACCTTAATAGGGGAGAATGTTATGAACTGCTGCTTGAATGTTTAAGTTAGATCAGTTTTAGTCAAATCAATTAGCATATGTTTAGGTTATCAATATATCAGTATTATCTATCAAATTAGTAGCATTAGTCAGCAAATGAATCAGCAGATCCTTATCAGACAGAAATAGGTATATTAAGTAGGATCTCATTGGGTGATGATGATGCAATCAAATGAGTCATCAGCCACAACCTACATTAGGAAATACAATCAGTCAGCAATTGATCTGACAAAATGAATATAAGGAGCTGCTGGAACCTCAATAAAGATCAGTTCAAGTTTTAGTGAATACAACACTAGCTAAACTCCCTATTCCTCTATAACTATTATACCAAGACTTGTAACATGATTGAGCTGTTATCTTGGAATTGAAGTCAGATCTGACAGACCTACACAGAAAACTGTTCTGAAGTAGTCAAAGTACATCAGGGACATTCTTAAATTTCTTCCAAATGGAAAGTTGTAAGCCTGCAGCAACCACCATTGATAATAAATTCATATTAAATATCTCTCTGCCAGTTTGCTCTGAAAACAGCTCAAATATGGACCAAGACATTCCCTACCAGTCAATGGTTGGAAACCCTATATACCTATTGGTATTAACATGTCAAGATTGATATGGCTCCATAATACTGTAGAGCAGCTCATAGGTGTAGTTTTAATGACTGTAGTCATTCAACTTTGGGTAGGGCTTAGACCAGCAGGTGCTCTTCCACTGGGTTGGTATCTCTATATGCTGGTGCAGCTACTACTTGATATTGTAACAAACAACAAGCTGAGGCCCTCACTACAGCTGAAGCTGAATATATGGCTGCTTGTCAAGCAACTAAGGAGGCTATATGGTCCCAATAATGCTTTAAAGACTAAGAGCTTAACTCATTTGAAACAACATGTATTTGCATGTAAAATCAAAGTTGTGTATTATTAGCTAAGAATCCAACTAATCATGCCAGTACTAAGAACATAGCTATACAACACTACTTTGTGAGGGTATTTGCGGGAAATAACTTGGTAGAGCTAGTTTACTCCCCAACTGACAAAATGGTGGCAATATATTGACAAAACCAGTAGCTAGGCTACAGTTTGGAGACTCAGAGAGAAATCAAATTAAGAAATTGTTTAGTTTTGGGGAGTGTCAAAATAGCTAACTATTTGGTATTGTTCAGTAGATCAAAACTTACTTAGCAATTCTGGACTAGGTTGGTGACTGTAGGACTAATGTACACCCCTGACTTTGCCACTTCTCTTGGATCTATGATGCTATGACTATTCCTCTTCAGTCAACATCAAATTAGCACCTTTGCCAAATGTTAGGCACTAACCCTTAATCTGTTACAGAATGCTCCTGGACGGTTAGAACTATCCTTAATGTTACAGTTGTACAACTGCCAGAAAGGTATACAGACTGAGCTTCTTTATGAATAAATGATAGTTAAGCTACTATCATTATTTCATGATATGCTCTTGATAACTAAAACACTTCTTAAATTGCAATAGCTCATGGCATAAATCCCCTGAGCTCCCCAAACTTGTTAGTGTACTACTCATAGTGCCTTAAAGAGCAGAAGATTGCAATATATGCAGTGATATGATGACTTTTCATTGATATCCTACCAGATAGCATTTGAATTATTATGTAGAGACATCATAAAAAAAACTGAGAAAAGGCAATCTGAATATCATAATAATCTCAGTTGAATTCTATGTTTCATTAAAAGACATCTCTCAATACTTCAGATGCTGGTTATGGGGCTCAGCACAAGATGTATTTTCTCAATAGAGACAAGATTAACTATCAATTATACCAAGCTTGGTAATCAGCTGATTATCAAAAAAGCATATAAAACTAAAAGAAAAAACTGCAGATAAATACCTGTTATTATCTTCTGCCTGGATGCTTCATTATATCAGTTTTAGTCATATCAATTAGCTTTATGCTTTGTCTATCAGTGAATTAGTGTCATCTGGCAAGTTGGTAGTAAAAGTCAACAGATGAATTTGCATATCCTTATTGAACAGTGATAGATGTAATAAGTAGGATCTTATAAGGTGATGATGATGCAATTAAATGAGTTATCTGCCATAATCTATATTAGGGAATACAATTAGTCAGCAACTGATCAGGCAAAAGATATATAAGCAGCTGCTGGAATCTCAATATGTTTGGTTCAAGTTTTAGTGAGTACAATCTTAGCTGAACTCCCTATTCCTCTACAACTCTTATATCAAGACTTGTAACATTGGTGGCAGTGCTAACTAGAGATCTCCCTCCTGAAGGACAAAGAAGCCCCCTCAAGATGTCAGAAAATAAGAATGGAATAATGCTCTGCAGCAAAACCTGGCCCCACTGAAACAGCTACTTCAGATCCTGAGTCAGCAGCAAAAAAGAATGGCAACCATGGCCCAGGATCAGCAGAGCCCTGTGAAGAGCAATTTTAGTGTTAAGGTCAACTGGCACCATAGAAGAGTCAGTGAAAACCAATGAACATTGCTCTTTCAGATTGAAGAAGCTTTCAAGGCTCAAGGATTTGACTTTGAATGAAAGTTACATTATGCAGCTTCCTGTTTAGCAGATGCAGCTTTACATTGGTATCACATCAAGATCAGGTCAGCTACCTTGATGAAATGCTATACTATCTCTACCTGGATGAGTTTGTGTTGGAAATTCAGAATGCTTTTGAACCTTCACACCAGCAGCCACTACTAAGGTGGAAGCTAAAGACACTCTGACAGGAAGGAATGCTTCAGGAGTGTATATATGAGTTTAGATGGCTAATTGGACAGACTGAAGGAATGGACTCCCTTGATCAAGTTGAATACTTTATTAATGGGTTGAAACCATGGACTTGCAAGGAAGTGAGTTAACAGAGCCCTCAGACCATTGAAGGAGTTAAGAGGACTACCATCAACTGTTATGCAGGCATGTGTAGAGTTGGAATGCCTGCAGTGACTAGTCAGATAAGCTACAATTGCTCTGAAAGGAGACAATCAGAAGCAATGCCAATAAAAATTGATGCTATGCAGAGGAATTCCAGATTAGAAGAATATAACAAGAGAGGACTTTGTTTCAGTTGCCTCCGGCATGGGCACATATTAAAAAACTGCCCTAAGAGAAGTAGCAGACACAAGTCAACTAGAACCTTCAAACATATTGATAGCAACATGGAGGATGAAGCCAAAAAAGACATAAAATTTACCTTTCATATGAGAGAAGAATACTTAGCCTAGATGCCTCATGTGCAAGAAAACTATGATATTTGAATGGAGTATTCAATTGAGTAGCCGCCATGATCATGATTGACTCAGGGGCATCACACAAGCACTTGACAGAGCAATTTACCTTGAAAGCTGCAATCAACTTGGAACTTACCAAATCAACTTCAGTTTCAGGTGCTGAAGGGAATGTGCATATAGTCAGCTATATTACTCAGCCAGTGGGAATAAAGATCAATGGCTATGAAGAAGACCCACAGGCTTATATATTTGCAAATTGCATAGTTGACCTGGTACTTGGAAAAACATAGCAATTTATCCATAATCCAGCAATTGACTGACAAACCCATGTCACCCAGATCCTAAAAAATAACCAGAGCTATGAGCTACTACTTGCCAGAGTGGATTTCAATTTGGTCAACTTCATTTGGATAGACACAAGTGAAGCTAACAGGACGGAGTTCTGTAGCGCACTTAGGAAAGGTACCTAAATGTTTCTTATACAAGTATTACAGGATGATTCCTTTACTCCAGCTCCCCAGGGAAGTCCTGACTCTTCTGACGGAATATTCAGATGTTTTTCCAGAAGAACTTGTAGATCTACTATTAGTCAGAGATGTGGGTCATTCTATTCACATAGGAGATGGCCCACCAGTGAGCAAGAAACCATGTAGGATGAATCCATTGAAATCAGAAGAGATGAAGAGACAAACTGATCAGCTATTGAAGCAAAGATACTTCAGGTGCAGAGAGTCAGCTTGGCAAGCAACAGTGCTTTTGCAAAAAAGAAGGATCAAGTACTTAGGATTAGCATTGACATCAGAGCCCTTAACTCAGCATTGTGAAGATTAAATACCCTATACCTTGGATATATCAGCCATTGGACCAACAATGTTTGTCATGATTGACTTCATGTCAGGATACAACCAGATTAGGGTAAGACCAGAAAGTATTGCAGCCCCTTTGACTGATATCCTCAAGAAAGACAACTTCTTGAATTTGAGAGATAGACTGTGAGACTGCCTTTCAGACATCCAATTATGAACTTGCTAAGCTGCCAAGCTTAAGAATACCTGACTTCACAAAAGAGCACTCTCTGCATAGGTGCTTTAGATTATGCAATTGGTGGAGTACTGAGCCAAGAGCATGAGGCAAAAGAATATGCAGTTGCTTTTGGATCCAAGAAGCTGAGCTCAGCAGAACACAACTATCCAGTACATGAGAAGGAGATACTTGCCATAATATGCTGCTTGCAGACACAGCAATGCTATGTTGATGCAGTCAAGTGCACTGTGGGAACAAATCAATCCTTACCCAGGTATGTTGGTACATAGAAGGCACTATCAAACAGAATAACAAGATGGAGTGAATACATTCAGTAATTTAATTTGAAAATCAACAGTTGTGTTGGGAAAAACAATATGGATACTGATGAACTAGTAAGTGCTAAGAGGCTGGATTAATTAGAATCAACATGTGTGCTTATAGGTGAATAGTGTAAGTGAAAGTTGCATAATCATTCAGCTGATGTCTTGACCACTGCTAAGTGGCTGGATTAATCTAAAATGGCTAATCACTTGGAACAGCTTTACAGATCACTTGATGATGTAATGACCACATGAAATATGATATGGTGTGACAGCATCTCACAATACCAAAGGCCAAAGAAGCAAAGCATCCAATCCTATGAAATATCATTGTAATGATCCCATCAAAAGGCCATCACAAACTCAAAGTTCTGTGACTAATAGGTACTGATCCTGTCAGGACATTGTCCAGAGACCATTGAAAAATAATTGCACCCCATATTTCACAAAAAACTTAGTCAAAGTTTTTTATCACAACAATTTATAAGTGGCTTTTGATTGGCTCCCTGCCAGTTTGCTCACTTTCTGATGCCAGACACTCTAACTTTCTGACTCAACCATTTAAATTACTTTTCATGTGTACAAATTGATTGACTTCTATTGAGATTTCAGCTGTACCTCAATTGCCAGTTGTATTGACTAATACAAGTCCCTAAACCCTACGCTCAATATGTAGCTGCATTAAAATGCACAACTCAATAAGTATTTCTGCTGCATTGCTCTGGTTCCACAACTTTGGTGGGAACTCAATGGCTTTATTGTTATGATATGCTGCTTGAATGTTTAAGTTAGATCAGCACTGCTCTTGAAGTAGTGCTGCAACCTCTTAGTATGCCTATCAATGTTTTGAAATTCCATTGAAGGCACTGTGATAGTCTTTCAAGTTCTTGATATTGTAGCCTTGTCTGTTGGTGGAATCTCCAATCTGCCAGCAATGGTGGGTGTGGAGGCTGTGGCAGGCAATTTTCATTTTTCTGCAAACTCATTTACCTTGCTGAAGTGTAGCTCAACTGGCTGCTCTTCCAACTCTTGTGAAAATAGCTATTTTCTTATTAGTCATTCTTTTAGGGTATGACTGGATTTAGTCTGTTCTGGGCTTGCAGCATTGATTGGCAAGGATTGCATTTTTGTTGTATGCTTCCCTGTCTCAGGCTTGGGTAGACATTTTCCCTTTACCTTTTCCAGGTCTTCCACTGCTACTTTGTCTCAGTGCTTCTTGTAACAAACTATGTTTTCTCTTTGATAAATGCTGCTCTGATGCATTTGTTTCAGCCTGCTTATTGTTTGCTGGCACTCTTCTGGCAACCTGACATTTCTTTCCTGCTTGTTCTGAGCTTTCAAGCGTAGTATTGATGGGCTCCTGGAAAAGCCGCTAGTATTTACTACTGTCAGGTCCTTCACTGCTACTTTGACCAAGTGCTTCTTGAGTGGTACAACACTTTCTCCTTGATAAATGTTGTGCTGGTGCATTCATGTCTGCCTACTTGTCCCTAATTGGCACTCTTCCAGCCACCTGATGTCTGTTTGATGCTTGTCTGGAGCTTTCAGCCCTGCTTGTAACTGGCTCTTGAGGAAGCTGCTGGTTTTTAGCCATGGTACCCTAGTTCTTCTGCCTTTGATAGTTTCTGCTATTCTTAGGATACTTTCTTAGCATACAAATGCTGGCCCAAAATCTGTTTTTCTGCTTGATTCCAGGATAATGCTCATGGAACAAGTCAAGTGCATTCTACTTGGCCTTGAATTCCTGATGATCCCAAGGTATGCCATCCTTAAGGTGATGGCATGCTAGACTTCTGGCAGCCTCTTGAATATTAGAATTGTTTTGTTGGATAGTGCCACATTGAGCCATGAGTGCCAAATGATGCCATAGTGCGCCAGAGAGGCCGAGTGAGCCTCTACCTGGCCACAGAGTGTGAAACATAGCTCTGCATCTTCATGCAAAGCAGCCCCTGTGTTTCACCTATTGTGTTGGAGAAAATCTATTTTTTGACCTTTTTTTTTGGATCAATGTTGTGCAGGATGTATTAGAGCACAAGCAGATTGGAGATATGCATCTGGTACTCAATACCCATAGCACTCTGAATCTAGCTCCTGTAGCTTGTATCATGTCACAAAAATGAATGGCACTATCTTGGTCCACTGGTAATATCTGGCACTATAAGTGCTTTGTATAGCTCTTACTTTAGGTCTACTATTTAATTATAGTGCCAGATAGTACCAGTGGACCAAGATAGTGCCATTCATTTTTGTGACATGATACAAGCTACAGGAGCTAGATTCAGAGTGCCATGGGTATTGAGTACCAGATGCATATCTTCAGTTCTCCTGTGCTCTTACACATCCTGAGCTACATTGATCCACAAAAAAAGGTCAAAAAATGGATTTTCTCCTGCATAATGGGTGAAGCACAGGGGCTGCTTTACATGAAGATGCAGAGCTATGTTTCACACTCTGTGGCCAAGTATAGGCTCACTTTACCTCTCTGGCACACCATGGCATCATTTGGCACTCATGGCTCAATGTGGCACTATCCAACGGAACAAGTCTATTAGCTCACTGTTCATTATTGTACTTGATGGCTTTACGTATCTTCAATGTCTTTTGATTTTTAGGCTTTGGCACAAACACCACATTGTCTCCCTACCACACAGTGATAGGTTTTTCTTTGGGCACTGTTGTTATGCTGCAAAGACTGTACAGTGTTCCTCTGCTGTTCTATTAGAAAATGGCTCAATACTTGTCTCTGACATTGAGCTACTTGAGTCCCTTCTTTGCAGCAAACATACTGCTTTCTCTACCTGGGATAATGATTGCTCTACATGTACTATCTGCTCACCCTGCTTCTGGACAATTTCCTGATATCTCTGGGACATTACATTTATCCTATCAGCTACTGCACCTAATTGCTTTATTAAAGCTTTGGTATGAGCTGACAACATACTTGCTAATATGGGTAGTGGTGATGCTACAACAGCTACTTGCTGGTCTTCAACTGAGGGTACTACTTGACTACATTTGCCTCTGCCTGAGCATAACAGTCAGCTTGTGGCTCCACAGAGGTTCTCAACTGCCTACTTGACTGAGAGCCTGAGGAGTCCATATTATTACCTTCAGTGGGCACACTGTCAACATGGTCTTTTTTGGATGTAGCCCTGCTTGTTGCACTGGATGTCAAAGCAAGCTGTTGTCCAACTGCTCTTCTGTGACTGTCAGCAGTGGGGCTTGGCTGGGAACCAGGCAACTTTACCAGCATCTTGCCAGGTAGGTGATACTTTTATATTTGCACCTGGCTGTCTTTGTCACCTTGTGCAAACTGAGTTGGGTGAGTTTGTAATGCCGTTAGGCTCACCTCAGCCTTCTGAATATGGCATGCAGAGTGATAGCTCTGACAAAGAAGGTTAACTGATGGATTGTGAGACTATCTCACCTAACAACAGTAGCATGCATGAGCCTGGTCAAATCGCAATATGCAATGAGACAACACCCATTGAAACAAATGACAAGGATACTTTATGGAGCTAAGGAGCCCAGTAATTCATCCACTGGTGAATGATGTATTGTTGTGGCTAGAGAAGTGGCACATTTCCACTAATATCAGCAATGGGGGCTTTGAGAATTTATTTCTACTTCTTGCCAATATCATTCCAGGATGCAACTCACCATGTACATGGTACAGGTGGACAGCCATCATGTGGCTGGCAACATATGATCCACAGACTGGCCTGATTCCTGCATGTGTTAACAGTTGCATGGCATTCATATCCAAAATTGATTCCATTGCAATGTGCCCAAGTTGTCTGGAAACCACTACCATCAAGGTAAAACATTGCTCACACTCCAGATATATTCCAGTAGTACCCCATCTAAAAAGCTAATGCAGTCAAACAAATATTACACAGTTATACAGCACCACACTCAGTATCTATCTAGCACAAACATATCTGATATATTTGATGGCAAACATCACAAACAGCTAAGAAGCAAGGCCTACTTTAAAGGTATGTATGGCCATGCCTTTGCTTTAGCACTTGATGGATTCTCATTAAGCATGTAGTCTACCAGCAAATACTGCTGGCCACTGATTCTCATCAATCTGAATATGCCACCCATCTTACAGTGTCAGGGCAAGAATTTGATGGTAGTCTCACTGGAATCTGGGCCTAGATCACTACCCAACCTGGATAGCTACCTGTATCCATTACTAGATAAATTTTGTATGCTTTCCAGTGGGATAACAGTAAATGGCTGTCATTTAAATGCTCATGTTATCATCTGCATTGGAGATACACCAGCCATCAGCAAGAAAGCAGGTTTTTCTGGGCACAATGGATGGTATTGCTTTCAAATATGTGAGATCCAGGGGATTTACTCCACAACTCACACTTATTAATATTACCCAAACATCAACACTGAGAACATCATGTTCCCATAGAGAGAATGTGCCGGAGTCAGCATGCAATTGCAGCAAAGTTGGCAAGCTATAAGCCATTGGACAGAATATGGAATCAATTGTAAACTGGAGATACTTAAGATAGGGGGTATCTGTAGGAGCAAAAGCTTTCCACTGGGAGTAATGCATTTGCTTTTCAACAACATACCTATACTGATGACAAAGTTGTACAAGGGGCATTTCAAGCTAAATGATCCCTTCACAATACTAGAGAAACTTGAACAAATTGGCAAGATATTACAAAGTATCCACCACCCTAAGTACTTCTCACAGGCACCAATCAATTAATATTCATATGCATTTGTGACAATACAATTGCAAAGACTGGATGAACTGGATATGTATTTATTCAAGTGGTG
The DNA here is from genome assembly GCA_002104905.1 of Basidiobolus meristosporus CBS 931.73. NCBI lineage: Eukaryota > Fungi > Basidiobolomycota > Basidiobolomycetes > Basidiobolales > Basidiobolaceae > Basidiobolus > Basidiobolus meristosporus. The sequence continues at coordinate 49,849 of MCFE01000177.1, read as the reverse complement.
TTCTGAATCCATTCCTACCAAGAGTACATTGGAAGCATTGGGAGTCATATGTGGACATTGTAGGAATATTTATCCAGAAGCAGATCACCAATGCCAACTTGATGCATCTACAGCTGTTTTGCAAGGAGTTTGCAATGGGATTTGAGCAGCCATACTACAAACATAAAGCTGAATGTGTAGATCTCTGCCACTACTGTACCCATTCTCTACTCCATCCTGCTTGGGGTGTGGAGAGTATTGGGCCTTGTTTCAACTATTGGGAGTTTCCTATGCAGCAGATGTGTGTGGAGATAGGAAGTCAAGTCAAGTTGCAGGTATTACCATATCCCAATCTCATCAAGAATATTACCTTGAAGTCCGTCATGGATGTGATGAGTTGGCACATGGAGGACAGCCAGGAAGAGTTGGAAAGTACTGAGGATAGATTTACATATGGAGACACCTATGCCTATGGCATTAAGAAGCAAAGCAGCTCCAATGTATGGGCAATCAGTTATGTAATGCAAAGTTGGGTTGAGTGCAACAAGCGACTAATTTGTGTCAGGAAAACTTTATCAAGGTATGTAAGATTTCTCTTGGTCACAAACCAACTTCTACACCATTCAATACAGAATTCTCACAAACAAGAACCAGAGTGCACCTATGAGGGGGACTAGATTCCAGCAGGGAGAAGGAATATATTGGCAAAATACCGCAAAATTCTTTGCAGATATTTAGGAGGTATTCATGGCAGAAGTGGTGGCAACTAAGCATATGTTTGCAAGATGTGTATGTTACCTGCAGTACATGGTATATGGCAACTTTGCAGATATCACACTAAAAAGCGGGAAAGTTGAGGTGATAGAAGTATGTCAATTGGGGCAGGTGTGCATGTTTGTAGAGATTTGTAAGCCGGAGGCCATAGTTTTTTCTGATTCAAACTATATGTGGAATACCCAAGGTAGTAGTTGGTAAGCAATCAAAGTGGGCTGATTCTACAGTGGAATAAATGAGTTGCACAAGAGGAGGTAGAAAAGAAATACCATCTGGTAAGTTGGTATGGTAGCATTATACAGAACTAGCTGTAGGCCACCATACTGCTGTAATAATGGCACTAGAGTCTTGCTGTGAGGCTGTTGATATACTGTCATGTTTTTTGCAATATGAGGCAATTGGGTGTCCTGGCTGGTTAGATCCATTCAAGATAATTTTAGAGTGCATCAAGACTGCAACAATGCCATGCAATTATTGTTACAGCACTAATCAAACCCCATCAAGTTTTATAACTTTATTTGGCAATAAAATCAGCAAAATGCTGTTGTGATCTGTCATAAAATTGCCAAGAGAGTCACTAATTCTAAACTGCCAGTATTATGACGGTCTCCAAATGTGATTCTGAGGGCTGATCTGGATTGGATCCACCCACAGGACCAAATTATTTTTCATAGGACAAACTGGATATACAATGATAAGTTCCTCATAAGATCATCAATGCAAGCAAAAATGAATCTTATAAACTAGCAGAATATGACTGTACACTACATGTACTTGCTCAGCTTTGTAACAGAGTGAATAAGTTCCATATCAGGCGTAATAATGAGGGAAGTCTTGTTCAATGCTAGGGGAGACTTGTGGTAATATAAAGCACCTTATTCCTACAATATCTCAATAGTGATATTGCACTCATTAGACTTGTTCTATTGCGCCATGCCAGGGCAAGTGGTGCAATCTGTTGTTGCAAAAAACAATTGGGCGCAGCATTGTTGCTACCAGAATGCAGGATTGCTCTTGGGCAATTTTGCACTGGGTAGGACAATCTTGCACACTATGGCACAATCTGACACAAGGAGGTTGGCACAGTGCCAACTTGTAATCTTTGCATCACATGTGCAATTGGCTCCCATCATTGTGGTAGGTAAATCCAGTACTTGGATATGTTTCTCTGATGTATACTGAAATAAATGCATATCACTTAGATAATTACCATTCTGATTACCATCACTCCAATTGGATGGTATGTCAGTGGCTGATTGGTCTCAAGGTATCCTGAAACTCTTAGCTCCCAACTGGCTCATTAACCATTACACAAGCTACTGGATTTGCCATCAAATATCCCATTTTGCCCATTGAGCAAGTAAATCCCTGATCTTAGTGATTGGACAAGGTGTCATAGCATGCACACAACCAATTGTGTAAGTGCAAATCAGATTGAATTGCTGCACTGGTATTACAGAGGATGTATACATATGCAAGGGGCTTATTATAGGGGCTTTGTCTCAAATGTGAGACAACCTTGATATTATTTATAGCAAAAATCTAGTGATCACTGATTTGCAATGGCTTTATTTGGATTGCAAAAAAAATGTGTTATTTGGATTATGACAAATGGTAACAATTTGATGCAATTGCATCATCTTCTCCTAGATTTTTCTCTCACAGGGATTATTATTGAAGTATTTGCTGGTGATCCACTTTGCACACCTGAACTACTTCCTTGTTGACTATCATCTTGACTAGTTGTGTACTTGTGGTCAGTATTTTGCCTCCCAGTTGAAGAGTGCAATGCTGGAGCTTGGCCATACTGAATTGCTCCAGACAATATGACAGAACCAGCCTGAACTGACAAGTTCAATGTAAAGTTTTATGTTGATGTGACTTGGCCTGCTCCAACAGACTTGTGTCTAAATAAGCTGTTTGGTAAGTTCTGGTAGTTTTGCTCTGAAGAATGTGCATTGGTCTGACATGGGTTGACTTGATGCAGGGCACTCTTGCAAGGGGTTTTGGTGTAGATTGGACTGACATGTGCTGGCATGCCAACAGGATCTCAGTACCTGTCTTGCTATATATCTTCTTACATACATCTTCTGGCACCTTGATGTAGAACTCTTGCCACTGCTTTCTACTCAGATTCTTCCATCTCTGTCAACTCTCTGAGGTATCCAGTCCTGCTGGACTAATGAGTAGGGCCCACATATCTGTATGAAGGCTCATCATAGACACTTATGACATACTAAAATCATTTGGCAAGAACTCAAACACATCTGACATTGACTTTTCCAGTCCAGACCATGCTTGTTGCTGGGAGATGAGTTTTGTCTAGGTTGTACTACAAATATGTTGAGACTTGGTATAGGGACCATAGTGACAGATTTGGATACTTACAAAGTGGTATATTGGCACCAACCTGGTCTTATATTTTATATATATGTGGAAACTAATGTGATTGTTGAATTTTCCATGTATTATGCATGATGCATCTTGAATTGTGTTGACACAGATCAGATCACATCAATCACAGATTTCCTATTGATTGTTGACTTGTGAGTATATCAGCAATGAAGTCAACAAGTTGTTCTTTGCAGTTGATTTTTTCTACATAATGATGGGATACATGAAAATTCATGGAGATTTAATCATAATGCAGGGAAAATCAGATAAATCAAGATGCTCATGCCAAATCATTTCCTATCATATCTATTTGCTCACATATCAATTTTGATATGACTTGCACATCTGAATGGTCTTTTCTCATCAATCCCATCACTACCACTGTATTTCCTTTTGACACAATAGAGGAGATCCATACCATGCACTGAGGACCATCTACCCAAATCTACTCAAAGTAATCCCTTGTTAAGTGTCTCTGCTTTTACAGGAACTATTGCCCTACATGGTTTCATCTCACCATTCATGGCTACAGTAGTCCTAAAAGCTTTAATTCCCAGCTGACAGCAATCAAGTACCACCTTGCAGAGGGTATGAGTTACTTAGAGCAGGCTTGGAATACTAGGCTCCAAAGCTCCAGTAAACTTCCATATCCCGGAGTGCTCAGCAACAGGTTCCATATCAGGAGGCTTTCAGATACCTTCCCAGTCAGGATTAACAGACCTTCTAGAGGGTAGAGGTACTTTGATTCTGGCAAATACAAAGCACACTGTGCAAAGTTTCAGGCACTGTTGGACACTGAGGGTAATATCTTCTGGCTTAGTTGGCCATTTGCTGGAAGTAGGCATGACAATGCACTCTGGTTAGAGAATAGTCCAGAATTCAGTAGAGGGAGAAATATATAGCAGACTTAGCTTTTATAAGAGAGGATTGCCAGAGATTAGGATATATAACAGCTCATAGGAAGCCAAGGAATGGAGTGCTTAGCAGGAAGCAGAAGCTCTACAATGAGATATTTAATCATTTGAGAGTGAGAGTAGGGTATACATTTGGATATCTAAAGAGATTCAGCTTATTAGCAGGTAAACACAGATGAAAGTCATATATAGGAGAAAACAGCACAAGAGGTAAAGTAGCTAAGATGCTTATTGATGTACAGTATACTTATACAAGAAGACATCCACTCAGAGAAATGTGTCTGGAGCATTATGAAAAGTAAACAAAGCATGAAAGGCACTGTAATGTGTAATATAAGTAAAATTGAGTAAAAATACCAGTAACTGCATCCTACCACTGGCATAATGGTAGAAATTACAGTGCCACATCAATCCGGCACTATAAACAGGCTGGCACTATGTGGCACTATCCAATGGAACAAGTCAATTTCTTCATTTTGCCATTTGCTAAAGTGGTAGATATGAAGAATTAGGAGTTTCCATTTCAAGGCACCAAAGCTCACAACTTTGATTATCACTACATCCAGGACTACTATGTCATTTATAACACTTGGTAGCCAGCACATGTCTCACATCAAACCTTGTTTGAAGCAACACTTGAGCAGTTATTATCAAAAGAGCCCAATATCCATTTATATAAGCATTCTATAACTAGTTTTACTTTACTGACTTTGATTGTATGTAATTTGTGATCTGGCTATTCAAATTACATGAGATCTTTACAGGTCCTGTACCTATGTCTAATCTGCACTACTGAGATTTCATCCTCATATCGCATGTATTGCTTGCAATATTGCTTTAAAGCTTTGATCCTTCTGAATTCTTATATTTATGGCTTCCCTTAATGTAAAATAAAAGGAAGCCTCACTTTCCAGAATTTCCATACTACAATTGCAAATTCAAGGGGCTTGAGACTTCCCATGCATCTCTTGCACTGCGGAGTATTTGACTTGGATTGGTACTATATCAGTAAATAGATTGCAAAGCTCATAAGAGTCCAATCTAAGCTGTGTATGAATACCATCAATTTATAGTTGGAAAAGTCCCATCTAAGAAACTGTTTTACGCTACAAGCATTACTTTAGTATAGGGACCTTTTTGGAGATCCCTTTAAGAAGTCTCTTCAGGCACCTCTCTAATGTAAAGTCCACATTAGAGACCACTGTTGGAAGCCCCATTACTCTAATGACTCCTCTTCAGTCTAATGACCCCTTTAGAGACAGCTCTACCATACTCTGTCAGGTCAAAGGGGAGCTTGAGATTTCCAAATGAGGAAATACTTTCTCAGAAAGGAAAGTGAGCTCCTAAGACAGAGAAGTTTCTATAAAGGTAAATAAGCCAAGTAGTCATCAGTAGGTCAGGCATCTGCTGTCAAAGTGGGAAACACTGCTTATGGTATATTTTTTAGTCTAAGATTGAGGATATTAGTCATAGTTATAGCCTCTATTGGTATTGCAGACTCCTAATAAACTATCTTAGTATTAGCACACTGGAAGTTGTTGTAACTATTGATTAGTCACTGCATTGCATGACCAGCCACAAACTAATCACAATGTGCACAACAACTGACTCATTGGATATTGGGATTCTGCCAGTCTCATGCAGGGTGCTGTTGTGGGGGAGTGAGGCTCATAAGCCATTGAATAGAGAGTTCATACTAACAAGAACCAGAGTGTACCTACAAGGGGGAATAGAATCCAGCAGGGAGAAGAGAAATACTGGCCAGGTATGAAATAGTATTTTGTGGGTATTCAAGAGGAGTTCATAGCAATAGTAGCAACACCTAAATGGGTGACTGGAATCTAGCTGGGGGTGGAGTATATTACAAAGTACCAAAAAGTATTGGCAGATGCTCAAGAGGTATTCATGACAAAGTGGCAGCAACCAAGTATATATATGCAACATGTATATGTTACCAGCAATACTAGGCATATGGCAATCTTGCAAGTATTTCACTGAAAAGCCATAAAGCTGAGGTGATAGAAGTGTGTCAGTTGTGGCGGGTGTGCATGTATGTATAGGCTAGTAAGCAGGAGGCCATAGTTTTTTTTGATTCACACTATATGTGGAATACCTAGGTGGTAGTGGGTAAGTAAATAAATTGGGGTGATTCTATATTTGAATACATGATTGGCACATGGCAAGGTAGAAAAGTGAAATATCATTTGGTTAATTGGTAGCCTAGCATCATAAGGGACTAGCCATATGCCTTTTATAGATTTCCACCCCTCTTCTGTTTTGTGCACTCTCCATATCAGAATATGTAAATGTCAGCTTGTGCCAAAAGATTTATGACAATACCTGACTTAACTGTTTATATTGGATAACTATTCCTCCAGAAGCAGTTCAATATTTCAAATTTAATGCATCCAAGGTTATGATGAGCACAGTAGGTGACATGATTGAGGTAGGCTTACATCAGACATCTGGCTATCTGGGTATGTCTCCACTGCTCTCAGATTGCCTTCCTATCAAAATAGGCAATCTAGAAGTATTGATATTACATGTACTTACAACATGCTGTGAAGATTCAGTTAAAATTGGTAGATTTTCTAATGTGCTGTGTAATAAAAACTACAGAAAGTCCATCTGTATTGGATCTACTTATGGCACAAAGTTGTTTTGGAAGGGTATTTGATGGATGCATCAGCATTGTGTTTCAACTAGTTTGCTCAATGCATGAGGTTGTTGTAGTGTAAGTATACTGGAAGAATTTTGCAGTTTGATATTCATGATGTGAGGGGAGGTGACTACATATGCTCCATTCAAGTTAACAATATGTCAACAATCTACAATGCATTATTTATGCGTGACAAGGAGCCATCATAGTCCATCTAATGCTCAACAGAGAGCCATTGATGTTTTATAACATTCTTACTACCTTACACAGTAACTACAAATGGATTACAAATATAACTTGTATTTTCCATTTATAATGTGAAAGCAATCTCATTAATTGTAAAGTCTCCAGCTTGTATTTGATAGCATTCCCAAGTACACCAAATATCTCTGGGTACAATACAGAAACAATATCTCTAAATACTAAGCTTAGACAAGAAAGGAAGGAGATGTGTTGAGAGAAGATGCCGGTATCTATCTCAAAGATAGGATTAATTGTCCAGTTCTGAGGAAATATGGTTCAGCTACCTAAGAAATATCACTGCTCTACAAAAGCTATGATTACTCATATCTTTCTTTATTCTTCTACACTGAGGTTTAATGGGCTTCTTTCTGAATCTAATAGCTTTATTGAAGTGCTGTTATCCATTCTTCATTAATTTTACACAATGAACCAATTCATGGAAGTATTCCATTAGGTATCTCAATCATTGGTATTTTATTTTTATAGGTTAGTCATGAAATGACTTGAAGGTTAAATTGGGTTGCAAATTCCTCTTGCATGTTTCTCTAGCCATCACTGCTCATGAGCCTGATTAAGCAGTACAGGTAGTCTGCATTTGAAGCACACTCTAAATACCTGGTTGAATACAAGTTGTAGGCCAAGCACAGTGTTTAGTGGTGTATGAGAAGGAGAGTCATTGTTGACTCCTTGTAGTACAATACATATAACTTTAGATAGTTTGATCGAGTGCCATAGAGAAGATTGTTGCCAAGAAGTAAGAGTAAGCAAATGAGTTGGTTACCTCGTAGCTGATATGACCTAGTCTAAGGGTCGTCTTGCCACAGTTATTGTCCGAACCAACAGTTTTCATTGCTACAAATACAAAAAACGGTGGAAGCAAGATTCTGATGACGAATAGGAATTTAATAGAATCTGTGAGTGCTGATATGTTTTATTGATGTAAGTGTATCAATGGGCATAGTGCTACCAACCTCTCGTACTACACGAGCAGTCTTCTCAAAGATGCAACTGAACTATTCCATCCGAACTTGGGGCGTGTTGGGTCAATATTTGATGGCATATTGTACTCCTCACCAGGTAACACTGCGTAAAGTCAACTTGCAAGCTAGGTGTAAACCAGTGCGGAGGAATAACCTGACACATTTGTACGCATACCAACATTTCCTATACACAATTCATATGCATGTCCTAAGGGCGGTGGAAGATACATGCAGAGCGGGAGGGCTACCTATTGCAGACAATCGGTGGCACAAATGAAAGCCAAATGTACAACTACAGATGCAAAGAATCATTCATGGGTGGTGATTGATGGTTGATTCAACCAATCTACATCACCGTGTTTCCGGGCGCTAAACCCCCTGTAACCAGAATGAAGTGAATTGCCGTCTTCAGCCGGTTCTCTTGGTGGATTTCCTTGCTTCGTGGAACCGCGTTCCCAAGCCATTTGCTTGTTCCAACCGGCATACCAGCCCCCACCATAGCGCAGTACTGGTACGAATCCTTTGATCAGGTCGGCCAATATGAGCTGATCAGATGAGAATGCATGATGGACTGCGTGGAAGCGCGCTCGTGAAACCAAGAAACGAGACATCAATGGCCGGATTTCCACGGAGCGGATTGTTAAGCTTAATACTTGGCTGCATTGACACAATGCGCCACTGATAAGTATGAAGTACTGCCCATTCAGCCCAAATCGGATGCATTCCTCTTCAGGCTGATGTGCATTGAAGTGGAGAAGACTACTCTGATGGTGAACCAGGTTCAGGTTCGTGAGAATAATTCTTGGCGACCTGCTTCCTCTATTGAGCCTGCTGTCGTCACGCTAAGCTTCGGCATGACGTAGGGCAGGAAACTATGCGGAGGCCTTACAGGCACCGAGTTTTGCGGGAGAGTGAGAAAGGCTAGGTGCTTGGCAAAGGATTCACGTGCCCAAATAGGCCATGGCGACGGGCATTTGGCTATACCTGCAGGGACCAAATGTCGAGGTGGATTACCGAATTCTTGTCTCAGGTTGGTGGCATCACCGAGCAACAAATGTTGAAGCAGGCAATTACGCGGGGTCGCGCGGATTGGAGGCCTGGTAATCAAGCAATCCAGAGTAATCTCCACCGTTTCCACGATTGGGGAACCTGGATTCCCGGGAAATTAAGGGTGAATGAAATGCTTGACGCCGGCAACTGGATCACACCAGGCTGGACGAGGGGTCCTGACGCGCTCGGGTTGGGCAACGGACAGATTTGCAAGCCACGGATCAATGCACGCTGGCACGTATCTAATTCTTCCCAAAATCGGCAAAGGGAGGGGAGGCCATTGAATAGGAACGTATCATCACTTACTGCTGTTCATTCATCCTTGTACCTCATCCGCCATCCTCCCCTGACCTTGCTTCGAGGTAGGAATTCCATCCCACGTTGCCAATCAATGATAAGCCACCTAGTGACCCGAATACCGGTTCTCAGAGGGCTGCACTGGAACATTGCTTATTACTGGTGTTACCATGGCAGAGAGGTCGATTGTAATTTGCATGTCGCAGACGCCCTTGATGCAATTCCAATGCATCCGGACGCAACAGGATTCAGATCAGCTTGCTGATGGGAAGATCCTGAATTAAGCTTAAGTCCATTAGCGCCTGATCTTCTGCATCTAATATACAGGACCGTAGATGCTTTTCGGCCCCTTCGCAACGACCTAGAGCCCCGTCGTTTGCCCACTGCACCACCCTATTGGTGGGAGCGAAATGGTGACTATGGGCATCCACCCTTTCCACGGGGTGGGCACTTCTTCGCGCAGCATTGTTCCTTCTGCCGAAGCTATTCTCGCCTAGTCTTGGCGTACAGCCAATTGGAGAATCCCACCCCTAGCGGTCGATTTTGCCGGATCGTAGGCGAGGACTGGAAGTAGCTGGCGAATCGGCGAATCGGCAAATCGATTTCCTCCTCAGGGATGCCATGCATGGCCAGGGCCCATGATTGATAGCCATCTCCAAGTCGATCTAGTGAACCGCCGGCCATCTCCATCCCGAGGGGAACTTCCTGGGCCACCCTCGGCGCAAACGAACCTCGTATGGGGGACCGAACCATAGTCAAAAATTCCGGAGATTTTATTGTTGATGAGGGATCGTGGGTAGGGAGGAAAGGAAATTAAGTAAGCAAGCAAAAATTGGACTGCCCATCGGGTTTCATTTTCTAATCGATCTTTGGTATCAATCGAGTTCGTCTGGCTAGGGGGTTCGCGAAAATACCCGTCTCCCATTGCTTCGCATGGGACATTCCCGCTCATATTTGACTTGATATTATATATATATACGATCCTTGGAATGAATGATATTACTTCGCGTTGGGGCCGAGGCGTTCAATATATGGAGCTCAGTACGGAGAGACCAACAACCGCGCCAAGTACCAAGCCTCCGTGGGCAAGGGAGTTGGCTGCGGAGGGTGCCTTGCCAGCAGCCTTATCTCCGACGGCTGTTGCAGTTCCAGCCTTCTTGGCACAATTAGTGTTGCATGTGTGATAGCAATCATCTTCAGCATACTGCGGGGGTTTTCCAGTGACATTGGCGTGACTCCATCCAAGATCCAGGTTGCAGTCGCTGAAGGCATGGAAGTTGGAGTGACCATACCAATCGATCAATCCTGCTAACGATCCCTGGAAAGCAGCATTGTAGTCCTGGGTGACTTCGGTGTACACATAGTTTGTACGATCGTCAAAGAACGTGTCGTCGTTATCAGGCCCGCCAACCAAGGCCCCATACAAGATGAACCGGTTCTTGGTCATACTGTTCAGGAAGTCATCGCCAACCTTCGCTTGTGGTTGTCCTCTCAAAGGATAATCGATGTACGAGTTGTAGCTGCCCTTGTGGTAGGGCCTTTGAGGGTAGTCTTGGCCAAATCCAACAACCCATGATCTACCGCAATCGCCCAAGATGTAGTTCATTTGCTGGGTAGCATGGTTCAGCAGCCTCTTCGAATAAGGGTCGTTGTACCCAAGATCTCTAGCATGGTATATCATAGCAAAAGCAGTGTTGGCGGCGTAGGATAGGGAGCCCCATTTCTCATAGAAGGAAAGCCCACGAGGGGTCTGTTTGACGGTTTGCTTTTCTCCCGGGAGCCAAGCATCAAAGAATCTCTGAGCATTGGTCTTGTATACATCCTGTTTGGTGATGTGGTAAAGAAGAATGTGGCAAGCAGCGCCTTGGTCATCCCAAGACCATTCCGTACCAGCGTTGGTCGCAGCATTATACCACTTGATACCTTCGTCAAGATAGGTCTGATTGTTTGTAGCCTGGTAGAGGAAAATCGCAGCCAGGGCGAGCTCATCTCTCCATTCGGTGGATGGATACCACTCCTTCACGGTGGTCCAATTGGTGTCGTTGGACTTCATGAAGGTGCCGGGGTAGGCGGTGCCGAAGTGGTACAGCTGAGCAGCATGATCAAGCAACGTCTTCGCGTAGTCAGGGTTAGAATCCTTGAATACCATTGCCGTGGCTGACATGGCAGCCGAGGCTATGCCCAGGATCTCGGAGGACGGATTTTCAGGCGTAACATAAAACGCGGTGTGCATGATGCCCATGGGAACATATTGCTCATAAAACTCGGGCGGTCCAAAGTAGCCAAAATCCACATCAGTCTTCCCAACAGCAGAGGTTCCAAGCTGGGCAACAAATGCGAGGGGTGCCGGGTGTGCGTTGATCAAATAATCGGTTCCCCACTTGAGGTTCTCCATGGCTTCGTTCTTCTCGTTGACCGCCTCCATGGCATCTCCAAAGGCCAAAATGTTGAAGGCCAGTTGCATGATGGTGTATCCCAGCGGTTGCGACCATTTCATTGTGTTGGCAGCCTCGTACCAGGCTCCACTCAGGTCTTCTCCATACTTGCCCTTGCATTCAAAGCACGAGTCCGAACGCCAAGCAAGTCGCTGATAGGGGAGCTTTCCGGATCGTTGGGTATGATAGAAGATTTGGGACTTATGCAAGACCTCAGAATAGTCGTACTTTGGCTTCTCAGGAGCAACATAGTTCGGAGATGCCAATGGGCCTGGCGGAGTGATACGGGGATCCTGAGGTGTGCCGTTTTTCGGGCTCTCTTGTTCATCAAGTTGGAAAACCCTGCGGGACCTCACCAGCTGGGAGGAGCACAGTGAGAGCAAAATGGTTGCGGAAGCGAAATTCAGTAGCTTCATTATTAATCAGGAAGGTAGCCGATCGCAATGAGTAGTTTCGATGGATTGAGGAATTAGCAAGGATCAGACACACTTTCCGAGGGCGGGCTCTCTTTCTTTTATACAGCTCTAGATGCTCCGATGAGTAGGGTCCTTCACGCACACGTCACAAAATTTGGAACTCCGGCTGGATCTGAGAGGTTTTTGATTTACTAATTCAATGTGGCCCACTACGGTATTTGGCGCAGAATATTTTAATATTCTCTTGGAGACTGGGTTGGATCTATTTATTATATCAGAGGGATGGGGTTCATTGGGCTACGTGATTGTAACTGGCTGTGGGTCAGATTGAAAATATCTGGCAATTGAGTCCCGCGACAATCAGCGTTAGATGTGTTTTCATGCATGCCCACAAAACAATCCACAAAATTGGCTGGCTACTGATAGGACTAACAACCTCAAGCAGCCAGTGTTTTGCGCTCAAGTTGATTGTTTGATGATTTTCGGTGAGCAGGAGCACCCGCTAGCCCGGCCAAACAACAGGGCATACCCAGTGCTCCACTCACCGAGATGCCACCGGCATCGCAATCTCATCACATAGGAGCGACTGGATGATTCCGGTTGGGAGAAATCCGCTTCAGGATCTCTCGATGTGATCTTGGCCGATTAAACAGGCAACCCCCTCCTTTGTTAATGACAACATGCCGACCACCGTACGCCAAATGTGCGATAATTAATTGATGAGTTTGTACGACACTTGAACCACCTCAACTCCCCATGTTACGTCGTACCTCCACGAATCACCCATTCGCCAACCGCAAGACACGCACGCTAGAGGGCCTTGACGCCCAAGTGTTGCCAATTATGAGCCTGACTAGACTACTTGCCCAATATATAGCTACACCGTCACATGGACTCGACAACCCAAGTTGGCCATGGTTGTGTGACTTATTTTTATGCCCTTGAACCGCCCGCTGCTCGCACACTCATGTCTGCAGTATTATTAGCAATTGCTGGCGCTGGAAGCCAGCATCCTTCTGTAATTCGCTGGCCGACGGCCTATTTTTGTACCATCCACCCACAGGAATAGAAACTCCAAAATCTTTATAGACTTAACTTATTCGGATATAGCATATAGAGGGGACACTACAAATTGATATTGACATGATATTGTGGTGGATATTAAGTGGCCCTGGAAAGGAAAGGAAACAAGGTATGAGGAGGCACCCATTTCAATGGGCATTTCTACAGCGTTGGGTGGCAGTCCTCGTAGGTAGGTATCCGCATGGGAAAGGCCTCAGTGAGTTAGAGTGGGTGGCGGGTTCTTGTTGAACTTGTTGTTAACATGGTTGGTGCAGAGAATCGACACAAAGATCATGATGAATTGGGGGATTAGCAGGGTGAAGGCTACGATATAGATGAGCTTCAGCGCCTGGGCACTGAACCTGTAGTACTTCCCGAGGCAACCGGGCAACAAGCTTCTTAGGAAGCATTTGTTGGACAGAGCGGCGTGATCGAAGGGTCCCTTGAAACCGCAACAATGCAGCTGGTGAAATGCGTCAGTAGGAGGAAGCAGCGCACTGCGGAGATGAAACTACTCACATTGGTCTGGATGTTCAGTCGCTCCTGGTAGCCGAACTCACGCCACTGGTGCCCTAGCTTCGCTCTCAGATTCCATAGTTGGCGTTTGTAGGCTAGATAGCCAACCACGGCGATCAGCACAAGCATCACCCACAACACCAGAGCCCAAATCGTCAGTATCCTTCGGTTGTCCTTCAGGATCCCGTAGTAACCGATGATTGAGTTGGCCAGCCCCACCAGGCTGATCAGAGTCATGATCGCCATCAGGCCACTGTTGCCAGTGATCAGAACCTCCGCGCGAAGATAGCCTTTCAAACGTTAGCGAAGAGATGAGTACTTGTCAGACGGAAGAAGTGCTGGATTTGGGAGGGTTACCTCTAGAGTACGTGATCAGGATGAAGAAAAATATACACAGTGAAATCACCAGTAACTATAAAGAGTGCTTAGTGGGCTTCTCGCTCGGGACCTCCCCAAATTCAAGCTTACCAGACTGTTCGCCAAAAGCAGCAACCACTTGGATCTCGACCATTTCTCCGGTGCGTCGGACTCCGGATTCGCAAGGTATCTGTCATTTGCGCTGTTCGTGTAGCAAAATGATGCCTGTGTCAAACCCTGGACAGGCTTTTCGGACTTTGGTGAAATCACATCACCGACTGACTCATGTGCTGAGCTGTAATGAGTAACTAGGGTGTCTGCTAAGGATTCAGGCATACTTCCACTTCTTTCTCGAAGTATTTGGCTCATGTGTCGGTTTAAACAGGGGTTTACCACAAAGATTAGGGGACTGGCTGGAAAGGTCTCGATGGTTTGCCTACTAAGTGAAAATCTACAATCTGACGATACGCGAGTGCAAGAGCAACCACTGGTAGAAGAGCAAGTTAGGCAAATACAATAGAGTAGAATGTATCACTAGGAGGAATGGGCCAGCTACGGCCATTTTATTGAATCTGGAGCAAGATGCAGAGCGCGAAACTGGCCAGCAGAAACGAAACTATACACAAACACCTAACACAGCTCCACTCAACCGAATAACTTTGTTGGAGAAATGTTCGTTGTTTCCCCTACCTGCATGTAGCCCATGTTTTGAATGCAATCTTAACTCTAGCCTTGTTTGCCCTATGAAATGTACATTGTGGATACAGTAAACCAAGCCCGTCGAGCTAGGCTGGTATCATAGCACTCGACTCCGAAAGGATCGGCATCCTGCCCTCGAATATGATTACACCAGATCGTCACTGCTTAATCTAACTAGGGAATCTGGAAAATCGATATGGCTGACTCGCCTTTCATAAATGAAATCCACGCACTATTCCTAAATAGTCGCCATGAGAATCCGTATTACCATGATTCATATAGAGACGGGCATTATGTATCTGAGATTGACCCTTTGTTTCCAAGATGACGGCATCCTTAACCAGGCTTTGTTTAATAATAGCCCTTTACTTTACAGATCAATTCACTCGGTGGTATATGAAATTCCACTTTTCGTCACTGACCTCACAGTGATCGCATAGCGTGTAGCACTAATCACCTCCAATCATGCGGCCCCCTTCGGATAAACGATTATTCTGCTTTAAGCACCATTTTAGTGGTACGAGCTTTACTCACGCCTAGCGATGGGCACCCATGATACACGATTCAAAGGAAGCTATCCCCAAGGGAGCTCTGGGGTAGCTGGGGCTTCGCGGTTGCTCATATTAATTAGCCGGAAAGCCGTCTGCACTCAGAGAGCCGTCAGGGTAGTGTGACGATGGCAGAAGATGATGAGATTGACAGTGAAATGGCCGGGAGTATTTCGGATGCAACCCACGAGCAACTCATTGGCAGCGGACTGGCGAAGTGCATATTCGTAGGAGAGAGCTTCCAGGCTGTACGAGATAAGAAGGAGCCTTCGCTCCACTTCTGGTGTATTTTCGGACCCGCATAGAATTGTCGTTGAGGGTATTTTGGACTGTCTTCTGATTCGCTGCCTCGTCCCAAGACCCAGTCAACATGAAGCACCTCGCCGGGGATTGATTGGCTCCACACCGATGAGCCTGCTCAGTGTGCCCCGAAATAACTCTGGCAGAGCCCTCGACAGGAATTCCTTATTGCATGGAAGTATGCGAAAACAAACCGTTTTGGGTTTCACAGGAGGCACTGAAAATAATATAATGTGCTGTAGATGATGACCACTATGTTGGCTTATACGCCTAGCTTGATGCGATGCAACCTGGCTACCACGTGTTCCCCAAGACCTCATACACCATAAGCATCCGCATTAGGACCATTCGAATTTGCAAACGACGCGACTTCACAATTAAAGTATCTCATGTTTCAGATGGACCAATCAGACAGCGGTTCTGGGTGTTGTAAGAATTATACGATCATCGCAGTTTACGCCATCGATTCAGCTTATATTTAGAAACGATTCACACCAGATAGACTTTTGTTAAATTACAAATTGTAGCGCGATTGATGGGATTTCCCGCCCTATCAAGTGGTATCTCTATGTATATGCATGAATTGGGAACATAGCCAATTAGCACCCTGGATTCACT
Source organism: Basidiobolus meristosporus CBS 931.73 (assembly GCA_002104905.1). Lineage (NCBI taxonomy): Eukaryota > Fungi > Basidiobolomycota > Basidiobolomycetes > Basidiobolales > Basidiobolaceae > Basidiobolus > Basidiobolus meristosporus. The sequence goes on along the minus strand of MCFE01000177.1, from coordinate 33,608 downwards.
ATTTCTTGTAGCCTAATAGCGTATTCTTTCCAATGGGCTGGCTGAACATTGCTATTGTGCTTTCGATGGGAATCCAGCTATTCTTGGAACAGCTCATCGACGCTGTGTTGCGTATGTACTGGGAATAGATTTGGATGAATAGACACCAGGGTGGGCTGCCTACAGGCAACGGTGTATATTGCCCGATATTAGCAATTTCATGTGGCATCGGCTATAGTTAAATGAGGAGTTTCCCAGATAAATTGCTGGCACATTGCCACTTTAGCCTAGAATGTAAACACTCCGCTTTTCACCCAAGAGGCCGAATTGCATTATCCTTCATTATCTCATGTATCCTTTTGGCTCCTGAATCAAATCATACCTGCGCTTCATTGGTGCTTGGTAATTCGATTCATTTGCCTGGATATTTTTGTTGCCTGTCCAGAAGCGTGGATAATTTCATCATAAGTAAGCGATATGAAGTCATCTAAACCCTTACTCGATGTCCATAGTTTCTAGCTTCTTCAAGTAGCAGTATGTAGTATTCCAGCAGGGGATAGACCATTCCAATTTCGCATCTCAATTAGTGGACCCTTAATGAATATAGCCTCGCTCTCACGTAATAATCGATCAAGCTCTAATATATAGATATATAGATGGACAATACATTGACCGTCTTGAGCGAACGCAGAACCTTCTAGGGATGTGATCTACTCTGCATTTGGTCGGTTACTATAATTCGCCAGAGTTTTGTTTCCCTTCAGTTTCCTCAATCGCCCAGTAAAGTATGACGATGGAAAAATTGGATTGCTAAAGTCAAGTTCACGGTGGCCTGAGTTAGCAATTGCTAAATCATCGATATTAAATTAAGCTTTGTAGCGCTCGAATAGTTAGTAAAGTGTTTAAGATTTCAGTCAGGGCCGATATCTTAGAAACAAAGTGTGCCATCATCAATTTATATCCATCAAGTAGTATTGCAACTACGAAATGGTGATTCATCCAGTTGTGAGAACAAGTTTACAGCACCCTGAGCTCCTCTGAAATCTTTGAACATATAGCAGCTTATACACTACTATTGTGCTCAGGACTTCAATAGCATTAAATGTTTACTTAAGGTGGCCTTATGGCAGACCACTGTTGGCTTTATGATGGGAGTATGGTACCCTACTGCTGGCCCTGTATAATGCCACCATATCAATTTACCAAATGTTACTTCACTTTTATATCCCCCCTTGTGCCATTCATACATTCACTATTGAATCACACTTCTTTTTTGCTTTATACATTACTACAACATATACTCCATATATACCCTATAAAAATCTCAAAATTGGAATTCATTGGATTTTTTGCTGGTATTCTGCTTGTAATTCATTGGTATCTTACTGGCATTCAGGTGGTGTTTCTGCTTCAAATTATCAGTTGCCATAATTGGTGGAGGTAATGAGCAGCTGATTACCCACTTTAGAATGAATGCTAGTAGGCCTAGTCTCCTCCTGGAAAGGGTGTCTGCTTCTCTGCAGTGAAGCTAGTACCTGAGACAGTGAGAGTTGTCACTTTTGGGAAAGTTAGAGTTTAGCTGATATTATGGTGGTGTTCTGCTAGCCTATTGCTAATCATTTTTCTTAGGATAAAGCTTTAATCCAACAATACTATAGCCACCTACTTATTGACCTCAACACATGTGCACACCTGCGGCAACTGATACTCCTGATCACTTGAGCTTACACCTTTTGCATGTTATAATATACCTTGAGTTGCTTCTAACAAATACATCTTGGAAACATATGCTTGGTTGCTACCACTTTGGCCAGATATACCACTTGCATATCCACAATGTTTCTCTCAGTAATTGGCCAATATACTTCTTCTCTGAGCAAGATTCTTGCTGCTTGTATTAGTACACTTATAAACCTATTTGTGTGAACACCATATTTCAGGGTGGAGAATTCAGCTTGCAGCCAGAAAATATCTGCCATACTTTGGCAAAGTAGTCCTATACAGAAATCAGATCCTTATAACATTGAACCTATTGTTTCCTTTATATACACACTACCCATAAATTGGAGCTGCTTAGCCTTTTAATACCAATGGCATAGGTGTCTCTCTGAGCTCATTAGTCTCATTGTTTTCCAACACTTCCTGACTACTCTCTACATGCCAACACATATAGTGATGATAAACATGAGTTGTAACTCATTTCAAGATTTCAATATGATAGTAGCTCCCACTTTACTCTTATTCCTATCTCCCCACACATCCACTGCATCAGAAATCTTCCAGTGGGGAGTGTGATCACATATTCTCTACTCATGAAGCATGATGTAGCCAAGAATGAAAACAGTAGTGGCAATGATATATTTATTCAGCCTTATATGTATGGTGTAACTGCCCAAACTGCATCACAAACTCCTTGCATATAACTGGTTGACTCTTGAATTGAGATTGGTGATACCCTTGTAGATAAACAGTCCTGCAATGTCAGCATAGGACTCCCTATGCTTTTAATATACTCAGAGTGGAGACTGCTTCATGAGTTCACTTGACCAAACTTTCAAGCTTGTGTGGGATTCATAGTGCTATTTAACTGACATGCCCCTTATATAGCTAGTTTATTGCTACTGCTACAATATAGAAGTATAAACAGATTGCTCCTAATGCAAAGCTATTACTGTAACAAACTCACTCTATGCTGTGTATTTCAGCTGTGGATTATTTCTGTATGCAGGCAAATAGCAGCTAGCTTGCCAACTGTGCTGCAATAGCCAGCCATATTGATATGTGCTCTCTGTGTTGAGATGATTCTTTCAGGGTTGGTATCTAAGCAGCCATAATGTGTTTGTTGTATTGACTATGTCCTCTGGATCTTATACATATGAGAGTAATACCGTCAATTGCTCAGAGTTAAGCCAGCTGTCTTGTTAATGACTGGTGTATATCAAATGCAACTAACAATGCTATTAGTATCCTGCTAGATAGCATGTTGCATTCAGCCAGCAACAAATACCAACAGCTATCTAGATTATTGGCACTCTAGGACTAGATAGTAGTATACGCTCAGTGCCCTACTGATGGTATTAATAGAAGCATACTGCTGCTCTATTTAATACAACACATCATCATCTGGCAAATGGATTGTTGAGCTTCCTTTGTTTCATAAAACATCCTTAGCACAGCTATGTGAGCTACTACAATTCTGAAACTGGATCCATCCATATCAGCTATCAAAATGCTATAATGAGACCATTAGGATGCTAGTAGCTTGGAGCTCTTTAACCTCTTGAAAGATGGTGGTGGGATCTTGACAGTTCCTTCCTGTTTGGACTGCCATTTAGAGTATCATATGAGAATATTTGGCCCTGCAAGTGATTCTAATCCAGACCAATCATTAGCATCCAACAATAAGGCTGCGTTTGTACCAGTAGCTTGGAATTATCAACCCTATTAATGATGCTGTGGTGGGATAAAGATGCTGTGTTGCTGCCCAGACTGCTTAATATATTAGTAAATCAATGGTGCTTTTACCCTTAGCTTTCCAATGTAGTTACAAGCTTGATAATAATCAAAAAGCCATATGGCAAGATCTGATAGCTTTGAAGCAATCCTATCACAACCTACATATATTTGGCAGGGCCTAGCTTGCTAATAAACATATATAATTTTTTAGTGCCACATTGGGCATGAGTGCCAAACAATGCTATAGTGTGCTGGAATGGCCAATTAGGCCAATACTGGGTCACAAAGTGTGAAACATATTTCTACATCTTCATGTAAAGCAGACCCTGTGGTTCACCTGCTGTGCTGGAGAAACACATTTTTTGACTTTTTTTGGGATCACTGCTGAGCATGATGTGTAGGAGTACAGAAAAGCTGAATGGATGCATCTTATACTCAATACCTATGGCACTCCAAATGTAGCACCATAGTTTATAACATGTCACAGAAATGCATGGCACAATCTTGGTTGACTGGTATTCTCTGGCACAATAAGTGCTTAGAATATGTTTACTTCAGGGCTGGTATTTAAGTATAGTGTCAGATTGTACCAGTGGACCAAGACAGTGCCATGCATTTTTGTGACATGTTGCAAACCTCTGTAGCTAGATTCAGCAATTCTAGAAAGTTTGCTGACTTAAGGTGTACAATCAAATGTTTGAGGTGTTGGCAATGATAAATGCCTGGTATCACATTTAGGAATAGAAATGGGTTGTTCAGGTTGTTTGTATTCAATTCTAACACTACCAAAATGTTTAATACCCTAATCAGTTGGCACATTGTTATTAACATTAATCAATTGTAGATTGTATGGTTCAAGACCTCCCAATTAACCAAGGCCACCAAGGCCATCAATACTACCCAATTTTTTGGACTTGTTCAAACCACCAATAAGTTTAGGCTAAGTAGGCTTGTCTTCAGAATTGTTGCCAATGTCCCCCTATCCACCTAATTCACCAAGGCCACCATCCATAGTTTGAGCAATATTTTCCACCTATTGAGGTGAATTCCTGACAAGCTGGTCACCTTGCAGTGGTGATACTTACTAATACAAGTTCCATACATCTATTAGCACTTATTGGTATCAGGTTATTGTCAGGTCATATGTTGCCAGCAGCATGATGTTTTTAAGCATGTGCTATGTGTATGGTATGTTATATTCTGGAACAATTTATGCAAGAAGAAGCAGTTGACTCTCATAGCCATATTATTGCTATTGATGGAAACACAACTCTTCTCTAGCCAATACAGCTCATCACTTTTCAGTAAATGGATTACCAGGTTAACTAGCCTTGATACAATATCCATGGCATTTTTCCCATGTTTGCCAACTTATCAAAACTTAGAATCTTGCTGGTCTCACAAAGGGTACTGCTGTGAGGAGATAAAGGCTTTTAATCCATAATGGGCCTTCTTCTTCAATGCTATCTTTATATGGCACTTACTCAGAAGGCTGTGGTGTTCTAGAAGGCATTACATACCCACCAGACTCAGTGTGCATAAGGTAGCAACTGCAGCCAGGTACTGTAATAGAGATATTGAGTTTTCTTCAAGATATTGCAGGTACTGCAGTGACTCATGAATACTTTAATATATCTTGTGCAGCAAAACATTGGCCAAGATCATTGTAATACTTCTTACAATTTCTGCATGCTTCATAGCTAAGAGGCTTGTCACACTAAGCACATGGTTATTTTCTCTTCTTTTATAGTGCTTGATCAAAGTAGACTTGTCCATGTGGCAAATAGCTTCAAATACTACAGCATGATGCAATTGAACCACTTTTCTGTCAGTATTTGTGTGAGTTTCAGAGAGTTTTAAATATGAGACATGGCACTTATAAACATAAGATTAAGTGATGAGCCATTCCCATGAAAAATAATTGTGATTTTCCTGTTGTGATTGGGTAATATTGACCCCCACTAACAAATCTGTTCATTCCTGTATATCTACTGACCTGATTTAGTTTTATCCCATTTGTCTTATCTAATCAGCTCTATCCCATAAGTTGGCTGACTATGACACCTGCTTATTTACTTGCATAACTTATTCCTCTCTATGTGTAAGATTACTAGATGTAAGTACTTCTATATTTGGCAAGTGCTTACACCAGTACCCATGACACATAACTAAAGAGCATCACCATCCCTACCATTTTCATCCCATATATAGTATCATATGTTACACAGGTTTCAGAAAACTGATCCCAGATTAGTTAGATATGCTGTGCCTCTTAGAACATTCTTAGCGCATTCTGATGTCATTAGAATTTCTATTGATTTCCATAATCTCTAGAACACCATGATAGTACTCACTTAGCTAGTGAGAAAAGTATATATGGGAGATAATCCCTCAATAATAAATCTTCAATACTCCAACTTGTTGAGTAGTGTGATCACTGCTACCTGCTGCAGCCTGAGTTTCCAATCCCAGACCACAGGCCACTCCATGGAAACCATGCTGACAGCCAACTGACCATGGAGGTGCTACTTGCAAGGGACACTCTGCAAAGGTATCTTTATCATATTCAATTCTTTCCCAAGTTTGATCTTGTACAGGCAAAGATACTTTTCTAGTTTTGTGACTATTGACCATAGTGGCATTCCAACCAAGTCCCTACTTATGGAATTTACAGCAATTTCAACTTTAAAAGCTTTAGGACATTGTCATTTGAAAGGATGATGAACCCAGCACATACTTATGTTTAGATTCCAACTAAGTTGGAGATTGTAGCTAAGTAGTTTTCCCTTGAAAAGCTTGAGGATTCATTCCCCCTACATTAGAGTAGAAACAAACCCAAATATTCTTAGTAAGCTTTTGCCAATGACTATTGCACCCAGTGAGCACCATGTGGGTTATTACTGAGTGTGCTTGGTAGTTGGGAGAGCTTGTAGGCCAAGTTGGTACCACTTGGTTCAGAATAGCTTCCAATAGAAGGTAGTGAGGTAATAAAGACTTATGCTTATTATGTCAAAAAACTGTCCCTTTCAACTTGTCTCAATTGGATATATATATATCTCACTGAGAGGGGTTTAGGTGATACAAAATGTGTTATAAAATAGCGGTGTGAGCACCTTCCTTTTATGGTAAGCATTCTAACTATTTAAGGACAGGAATAGGAGGAAGGAAGTATGAGGGACTCATAGAGAGGATACTGGGGAGACTTTGGGTAAGACTCTGGGGGAACTCTTGGGCAAAGTGTGGGTACTACAATCAGTACTCATATACCCCACTCACAAACCACTTGGGAAGGTTAAATGTATATCTTGCTTAAACTTATACACCACCACACTTTCAAGAGGCCAACATATAATCTAAGTCCCATGAGGTTCTAAGAGGTCCAGCACACTGAGCCAATTAAGGATCATTATTCTGAAACATGTGTAACATAAGGACACCATATACTTGATAAAAATGGTAGGGATGGTAATGTAGTTTGGTCATGTGTCATAGATACTGGTGCAAACACTTGCCTAGTATAGAAGCACATATATTCATTGATCTTATATGAAGTAAGGAATAACCTATGCAATAAAATAATCAGCTGTCATAGTCAGCCAGTTTAAGGGATAGTACTGATCAGATAAGAGAAATATGATAAATTAAAATAAGGGTAGTAGAAAATAGGGAGGTAAGAAACATTGGAATATGCACATCTGTCAGTGAGTGTTACTATGCTCCCATGACAATGCATCAAGTCAACATGTGCAGTCTAGAGTTTAACTACCAGAACTTGCCAAACTCCTCAATTAATCACAAGTCCACTGGAGCAGGTCAAGCTGAGTGTACACATAGCACCCCATTGAGCTCAGCCAAGGGCCTTACCAATGCATCATGTTGTGCCTATGTATGCTATTACACCTGATCATCAGCAAGTAATTTCTGGTCAACTGAGTGAAGAAGACCCACTGGGAATACCTCCCCCACAGAAGCCATTAGCATGTAAAAGTATGCACCAGCATGTGGTATTCTGGGCTGGCTCTGTAACATCATCAGTTGCAGCTCTGTGCAGACAGGCTACAGCACTACACTCATCAAACAGGAGGCAAATTACTGACTACAAGTACACAAGTAGGCAAGATGATAGTCAGCAATGAAGTAGCTTAGGTATCCAAAGTGAATCACTACCAAATGCTTCAACAGTGATCCTGGAGAGAAAGAACTAGAAGTTGATGCAATTGTGTTGAATTGCTATCATTTGTCATAATCCAAGCAATGCAATTTCTCTGTAATCCAAATCAAGCCATTGCAAACCAATGATTACCAAATCTTTGGTATAAGTAATAGCATGGTCATCTCACATGTAAGACATAACCCCTATAAATAAGCACCCTGCATATATATGCATCATCTGGAACAATAGTGCAGCTATTTAATATGTATTGCAGCTACCCAATTGGCTTCATGCTAGCTATGACACCTTGTCCATTCTCTAAAGTCAGGGTTTTGCTCAATGGGCAGGATGAGATATTTGATGGCAAATCATGTACTTTGTGTATAGCCCAATGAGTCAATTGGGAGCCTATAGATTTGGGATAATTTTGCACCAATCAGCTGCTTACATACTATCCTACCAGAATGATGGTAACCATAATGGTAAGTATCAGTATAGTTTGTAGGGTGATACAGATTTATTTCTGTTTACATTGTAGAAACATATCCAATTGCCCAATTTTACCTAACATAATTGTGGTATTCATTGCACATGTGATACAAACATTACAAGTTGGCTCAATTGTAGAGCAAAATCATCCAAGAGCCATCTTTCCCACTGGTAGGTATAAGACTAGTTCCAATTGATAGTGCCACATTTAGCCATGAGTGCCAAATAGTGCTATTGCATGCTGGAGAGGTATAGAAGACCTAAACTTGGCCACAGAGTGTGAAACATATTCTTGCATCTTCATGCAAAGCAGCCCCTGTGTTTCACCCATTGTGTTGGAGAAATCCATTTTTTGACCTTTTTTTTGTATCAATGTTGTGCAGGATGTGAAAGAGCACAGAAGTACTGAAGACATGCATCAAGTACTCAATACCCATGGCACTTTGAATCTAGCTCCTGTAGCTTGTATCATGTCACAAAAATGAATGGCACTATCTTGGTCCACTGGTACTATCGGGCACTATATGTTCTTTGTATAGGTCTTACTTTAGGGCTAATATTTAAATAGAGTGACTGATAGTACCAGTGGACCAAGATAGTGCCATTCATTTTTGTGGCATGATACAAGCTAAAGGAGCTAGACACAGAGTGCCATGGGTATTGAGTACTAGGTGCATGTCTTCAGTTCTTCTGTGCTCTTTCACATCATGCACAACATTGATACAAAAAAAAGGTCAAAAAATGGATTTTCTCCAGTACAATGAGTGAATCACAGGGGCTGCTTTGCATGAAGATGCCAAACAATATTTCACACTCTGCAGCCAAGTATAGGCTCACCTGGCCTCCCTGGTACACTATGGCTTCAATTGGCACTCATGGCTTAATGTGGCACTATCCAACAGAACAAGTCTATAATATTACATCCAATTGTTCTTAAAGACCGCATATCATGCCACATGCCCTGCCATTGTACTATGGAACAAGTCTAATAAACTTGACTGTACCTGAATGGCTTGTTGGCAGTACTTTCATGTCATTCTTGTTGTAAAAATCTGAGATTCCACCTGAATATTCACCTAACTTAGTCACTTATATCATTACATTCAAATCCTAGAGAATACTCACCAAATTCCTTGTTGGGATTTACTTGTAATATTTTCACCAAAATACCAGGTACCCAGGACATGAAAATTCTCAAAGTTGTCCAAACAGCCCCAAACTTTGCACACATGCTCTTGGGACCTTCCCTAATCTATTCTACATGCTTGTAATGCCAAGATCATGTAAAAGTATAGATAATACTTTTACATTCAATAAATCATTAAGTGAAAACCATATAAACTACTTGTCTTCCCAATTTACTTCCAATATTTCCAAGACTCAAACAACAGTTTATGAGCCCTGAGCTGCCACTCTCTGCAATTTCTACTACTGCTATTACTGGATTTTTTCCCTCTGCTGAAAAGTTGGATGAGTCTAACTACCAAGTGTGGAAGGTGAAGATGAAGATGTGGCTACAAGAAAGAGGCCTTTGGGATATTGTCATGAGAGAGGAATGCCCTCCTAAAAATGTGAGAGAGGAAGTCTTATAGTACCAGAAGAAAGAAAAAAGTGTCTTTAACAGCATTTGCCTTAATGTCAAAGAAAAGTTGCTAATTCAATGCTCAACAGCAAAATGGCAAAGAATGCCTGGAAGGCATTAGCAGACACCTACCAGTCATGTTCAGCTGCTAGGAAAGTGTATCAAACAACACATCCCTTGACTTGATTAGCTTCTTTGCTTAGGTATTATAGAGTCTGTGTGCTTTACTCTCATTGCAGTAGCCCAATTATATGCATTATCCACTTTTTGGCTTAAATTGTGACTGATTTCCCGGCCGTTTATTGGCATATGCTGTACACCCAAATATTCTTAGATATTCTGCCCTTGATCTGTATCCATATCATGCTTCAAATGGAGTAGAATCACATAGTATTCTGTTAAAACTCCTATTTTTAAGGTATACAACTGTGGCAACAGATTTCACCCAAAAATCATAGGATAATTTTTGATCGTGGATCATAGATCTTGCCATATCAATTATTGCTCTGTTTGCAGGTCCTTCTTCTCCATTTTGCTGTGGTGAGTATGGTACAGTAATCTCTTGCTTTATCCCAAGAATTTTTCAAAAGTGGATGAAGAGTTTTGAGGTATATTAGCCACCTTTGTCAGAGCGTATTTTCTTGATTTTTCACCGGTTTCTCTATCCACTGTGGCTTTAAACTCCCTGAGCTTAGACTGAGCTTCTTCCTTTCTTTCCATGAAATAGACCTGCATTTATCTTGTATAATTGTCAGTAAAAGTGATTGAATACTCCATCCCACCTAAGGATAAATTTTGCATAAGTCCACACAGATCTGAGTGAATTAGGTCTAATTTTTTCATAGTTTTGATTAGCCCAGATCTCTTGAATGGTTGTCTGGTTTTTTTCCCATATATGCAGACTACCCAGTGCTCCAAATTAGCTGGGGGATCAGTTTTTACTCCAGAAATAAGCTGATCTTTGATCATTTTGTGCAAATAATCAAAATTGATGTGCCAAATCTGCTGTGCCAAAGCACTGGTGTTTCTTCATTTAAGTAACTCATATTGGCTTCCAGATATGATGGAATATAAGACAACTTGTAGAGATTCTAATCTCTGATACCCAAAGCAATATGGGCACCATTTTGATCAGTGATCCTGAGTCCAGTATTGTCAAAACTGAAACAAAGTCCTTCTGCTGTGGCCTTGCTTACAGATAGTAGGTTCTTGGCTATTTCTGGTACATGGAGTACTTCTTTAAAGGTCAGTGTATGGCCTCCTTCACTGCTTCTAAGGTTTACTTGGATAGTTCCTTTTCCCACTGCATCAAGTGTTCTATTGTCACCCATGAAAACCATCTTATTTGCAATTTCTTGGTATTGGGTGAAAAGTTCTTTTTAGTGTGTAAAGTGATGAGATGCTCCAGAGTCAATTTGCCACATCTGAGAATCCTTGTTTGTGGTCATATTTAGTGCAGATATGAATGGTCTATCTTCAGTTGTTGCAGCATTTCCATATTCAAGCTTTGTTTGCTGATTATCTCTCTTTTTGAGTCACCAGTCTGATGTGTATCCTTACCTTTTGCAGTAGTTGCAAAACAGGTTGCTGTTGCCTTTTTAAGGTCTTGGGTACCTCCTTTGTTGGTTATCATTGCTTATTAAAGTATTTTCTTCTTCCTTCTTATTGGCACTTGATTTTCTTAATTCTTCATCCAGGAGCCTTCCATTTATGTAATATAAGGTCAAATCTTCAGTTCTGGACTCTAGGGCTGATACAAGGCCCTGAAACTCATCTGTCAGGCTATTCAGGATGGTTACTATCACATCCTCATCAGTAGTTGGTACACCCATGGATTCCATCTCATCCACAAGCAGGGTAATTCTGTTAATTAGATTTTTCATTTCATCTCCTGACAGCATCTTTGTAGTAAAGAATTTTTGTCTAAGATGCATTTTCTCAGCAGCTGAACATGACTGGTAGGTGCCTTCTAATGCCTTCCAGGCATTTCTTGCTGTTTTTGCTCTTGAGCATTGAATTAGCAACTTTTCTTTAGCATTAAGGCAAATGCAGTTAGAGGCACTTTGTGCTTTCTTTGAGTACTTTAAGGCTTCCTCTCACACATCTCTAGGAGGGAATTCCTCTCCCATGACAATATCCCAAAGGCTCTTTGATGTAGCAGCATCTTCATCTTCACCTTCCACGCTTGGTAGCTAGATCCAATCAGCTTTTCAGCAGAGGGAAAAATTCCAGTAATAGCAGTAGTAGATGTTGCAGAGAGTGGCAGCTCAGAGCTGATAACCTGTTGGTAGAGTCTTGGAGATATAGGAAGCTGTTTGGGAGGACAAGTAGTTTATGTGGTTTTTACTTAATGATTTATTGAATGTAGAAGTAGTATTTATACTTTTACATGGTCTTGGCATAACAAGTATGTAGAATAGGCTAAGAAAGGTCCCAAGAGCATGTGTGCAAAGTTTGGGGCTGTTTGGACAACCTTGAGAATTTTCATGTTCTGGTTACCTGGTATTTTGGTGAAAATAATCTAAGTAAATCCCAACAAGGAATTTGGTCTGTATTCCCTAGGATTTGAAGGCAATGATGCAAGTGACTAAGTTAGGTGAATATTCAGGTGGAATTCCAAAGTTTTACAACAATTACATCTAACCTATTAGCCACTGCACCTAGTCACCTCATTAATGCTTAGGTATGAGCTGTCAACATACCTGCAAATACTGGTGATGGTGATGTGATCACAATCATTTGCTGGTCTTCTACCAGAGGCACTGCATTTGCCATTTTCTATCTGCCTCAATATGCTGGCCATTTGAATGTAGCCCTGTTTCTTGTGCTAGATGTCAAAGCAAGATGTTGTCTAACTGGTTGATTTCAAAGATCAGGCATTGTAGTATCAGCAATATCATGCTGGCCACTCAATACTTATATAGCAGCACCTAGCCACACTTATTGCCTTGTGCAAACTGAGTCAGGTGAGTTTGTGACGCCTTTTGGCTCACATAAGCCTTCTGAATATGGCCCTATTGTATCCAAGAGAGAAGTGTAATAAAACTCCCAAATAGTTTAACTGAACCTAAGGGACAACTAAGTGCAGAATCTTAGAATTGTCAGAGAGTGGTGGAAGTATTAGGAGAGAGGTTCTGGTTTAATATTGGTCTTGTGTATAGCTGGGTTTGGCTATAAAGGCAGCAGAGTTGGTTTGCTATGTAGGCTAGGCTTGGGGTTCTTGGGAGTGCTAGATGTGCTAGGCATGGGTAGAAACTAGAATGTAATTGTTGAGTTCTTAATTTTGGTGTGACACAATCTTAATTTTCTTGAGACACATGCTAAACCAAAAGGTTCAGTAAGCTTTATTTATGCTTTTTGATCAAGTTGAATTGGTAAGTGTCAAAAGACTGGGCTAATTGAAATCTGTTGGGGTGTTGATAGGTGCACAAGATAAGTGAAAATTGCATCATTAATCAGCTGAAGTCTTGGCAACTGCCAAGTTGATGGATTGACATTGGATGACTAATCACCTAGTAAGGCTAAGCAGATAAGTTGAAAATGTAATGGCCACATGAGAATTGATCATGTGTGACAGCTAAAGATAGATTCTGAGATGAGATAAAATAAACCATCACCAGGATTAGCTATGTTTGGGTTAGGGAAATTCAGTCAGAGTACTAGATTTTCCAATGGAGTAAAACTGGATAAGCTTTAAATGTTGATGCACAACAGGCCCACAGAGTTACAGCTCTGAAGAGGATTGATGATAGACAAGTATCTATGTACTAGCTTGAGCTTTGCATCAGTCAATGCATTCACATGTGCAAAAAAATTGTCTTGCAATCATATATGTAATCATATGGAAGCAGATGAGGGGACATCTAGAAGGTAAACTGGGTACTTAGCTGCTAGAAGTTGCACCATTCATATACTCATAGCTTGTGTGCATGTATATTGGGTGATTGATGGAGAGCATTCTGAAATTTTCAGACAGGAAGTTTTCATATTGTACCATATGTGAACTACAAAATCCATACCCACAGCAGTGAGTATTACCCAGATTGCCTTGGGTATAGAGAGCTTGATCCATCATTTGGGCTGATCATAGTAAACAACACTATTTGACTCTGTGATCAATGACATCATGGAATATGCAACATACGGCTCAAACTTGCTGGGAATAATGTGTTACTTAAGAATTGTTATGGGTTGAACCTGAAAGATGCGATACATCCTGGTGTCAGACTATTTGCCATCCTGCCTTTTCTCCACTTTCCATTGCTCAATCATTTCCACGACTTCAGTTGTTTTTGTGGCCATGCTACTGGTAGTGAGGTGAAATCAATGGAAAACCTGGCTACCAAACCCCACACTGAGCATATGAGCTACGCTTTCCCAATCCTTTAGGTGCCAAATAGGGTCTTATCCTGATTTTGGAAAGTGAAATGATGAGCAAGATCCGGTCCGGTCCGTATTTGGGAGACTTAATAGCGTGAGCCCCATTTTGGTTATCACTGGTGCACATTCAAGGAAATACAAAAAGTTGATTTTTGTTGTTACTTCAATCGTTCCACCCATCCCCTAGCCTCCCAAAACCCTGTGTGCCAAGCCCGGACTCGCAGCAAAGCGGCAGGGAGTGTGGGCTATGAGTATTCACCATATTCCGACCACCTTGGGGTATCCATGAGGTGATTGGGACGACAAACGATTGACGTCAGAAGACGCGGATGGGGATTAGGGAATCCCTGGATGATTGGCTGCGGCTGGGATTAGATCCCGCCGGTAGGTATTGACGGATCCCTGAATGGAATGTGCTTTAGCCAATGGGCTCGTGGAGTACCAAGCTATCAAGAGGTTCCATGCATGCGTCCATCACCCTACTGAGGCAGCGCGAAAAACCTCAGTATCTGATTTGCGGGGTCCAGAGTTGATGCATGCGATTTACCAGGTAGCTTACCCGGTCAAGTATCAGGTCCAGATTGGATTTTCCCTCCGAAAGAGTGCATTGGAATTGCCAAGGAATGGGTGATTCCCATGAAACCCCCTCAAATCCATATTTAATATGCGGAACGATCGGTTTCTAGGGCGACTTAGATAATGCTGAAGCTGCTGGACACCCTTCCTACGATCACACTCGTATGGAATCCAAAAGAGCGTGTGGTGAAGGTACCATTCCTGAGGGGAGAAGTAATTTCGGCGGACTCCCGTTCGCCGTTAGAAATAGCAGAGCCCGGCTACTGGGCTTACAATGTTCACCAGCCATACATAAGAGGCCGGGGTCGAGTACTAGGGTAGCTAGCGATTCTTCTTGGATACGGTCTCCTAGAAAACGGCTATCAATACTCGGAAATCCAGGTCCAGAGCCTAGATACGAAGAATTTGCATACGAGCGGAGTGGAGTCAGGTTATACCGGATCTGTAACCAAGCCCGAGCGTGGACCAACGACGACCGTCGAAGGGAGCCACCCCTTGGCCTCAGTGATCTTGGACATGGCGAGGCTTATGGGTGATCAGCAACTGGTAAAGCATCAAATGGGTATTTCTGGCGGTGATTGCTAAGCATGGGATCGCCTACGATTTGGGAATGGCTGCTTTTGGAACGGAATCGGCCACCAGCGTAAACAATCGCTGCATATGGAATGGCGAATGTAAATCCCACGCAGTCTGGGGTAAGCCGGACAGATGTGGGCCTAGAGGGAGGCGCACTTTCCGCACCCAGTGGTCATAGCAAAATCCAGTAATTTCCCGTCGGCTGATGAAAAAAATCCGAACCATCACGAATACCCTCACGCAGGTTTACTCCCCCTCCCCTTTGGAGGGCGATCCATGAATAGGCGAGTAGATGACGAGGACCGGCAAGCGGCCGATGAGGTGTTATGTATGATGGCATCCCTGATCAATTCATCGCGGGTTTTCCGGATGAGAAGCCAAGCCGCTATCCTGTTTCCAATGTGGTTAGCAGAGCCCTCACAACATTGGAACTAGCTAGTGAATCTCCCTATATGGACTGGGGAAGATTTTCGACGTGACTGCATGCGATCACATACAACGGACCAATAGAAATCCAGCACTCCACCCCAAATCGCAATCTACCATCAGTGTTCATGATTGCCCGTACGAGGAACGAATCAAGTTCTCGATCGCTCCAACGTACAGCAATTGCTCTGGATTCGTATCCGTAGGCGAGCTTCACAGCCTTGATGAACTCATCATGATTTCTACGGATCCCATTCGGCCTCGTGTGACGCAGCTGTTATTATTTAGCAATCTGGCCAGATCAGTAGACTGATGATTGGCTGAGGGCTCAGAACGTGTGGTATTGTTAAGTCCATCTACCCCACCTTGTGGAATTCTAGGCAACTTTTTGGATCTGTCCGTCATGAGGTCATGCAACATCTAGTGTGTCAATGCAGATGATAATCTCAGGCTCATCATGCCTACAAATCTTTATGACATACCACTGAACGGCCTGGCCCAGTATGGCAGTGCAAGTAGGGGTTTGCAACTCCTTGCTCATGTTGACTAGATCGAGAAACGAAGGTTGGAACTCACGAACATGTTGCAATCAATGATTTATTAGTTCCGGGACTCCTAGAGAGCCATGTCAGTAAGAATTGGCGATTTTTATGGTTAATTTGAGGATATAGGCTAGGGTAGTAAGATATGTAATTTAATTATATAGCACAACGCTCGGCAGAGCGTGCACTTTCAGGGAGATGGGGGAAAAGCCAGATATTCGATAACAAGTAATTAGGTGCTGTTCTATATAGTTTCCATCATTATCCCTTCCAGTGTCGAAAAGTTCGGCAGCCACGATTGTCTATATACAAGATGAGAGGTAGTCGTGTCGGAACTTTGGCGAGAATCCGGGAATTTGGAGGACATAGGGGTAGCATTAAACACACATCATATTGTGTGCGCCGCTAAGTGGGTATGGTGGCGGAGGAATGCCTTGGAAGCTGGCGAGCGACTGGTAGCTGGGTGGAGATTGGCAGAGTTCGTTTTGAAGGGCGGTTTGAATGCCGACACGAAGCATGAGGTGAAGAGTTTTGAGCTCTCCATTCTCCTCAACCTCGATCTCGACAAATAGTTTATGGAAGACTTGGATGTATGAGCTCTCGCTATCACAATAGGTGTATTTCGGAACCTGAAGATCCAGGTGGCCTTCCCATGCATGCTGAGTTTGATCGTTGTATACGTTGCAAGCTTTGTTAAGATCGTACCATTTGACAATTGGCTTGCTCCCTTTGATATTATATGTTACAAACTCCCGCAAGTAGATGTTAATCTTGCAGACTTTGAAGCACGGGATCAGCGAGCAAAAATTAAACAGCACCGGGAATTGATCACCAACAGTGTATGTTGTATCTGGGGTGCTGATGTGATAGGCAAATTTGTCAGACCAGATACCAGAGATCATGGTGGGCTGAAGAAAGTCATCGGTAGAAGGAAGTGGTGCCCGTTTCATTTCTACTGTGCGACTGCACTTCAAGCTGAAGTGGAAGGCCGGACGCTCCACGACTGCCTTAAGTTTGTACACAATTCTTCCGGAATTAACATCGACGGATTCTGGTAAATCACCTCGAAGTGGAACTTCGAAATCATAAACATAGTCTTTAGGAGCAAGAAGATATGAGTCATGATTTGCCTCCAGGAAGGTCCACTTGTGGGTGATTAAATCGTATTCATGCTTCGGTAAATCTAAAGGGAAGCGGGGTTAATATCCCATCAACAAGGTAAGAAGAAACAGCAATCTCGCAATACATACCAGCACCGCCGTTGATTTTTACTTTGCCTGTAAATTTTAGGGTGATAGACTTCACCTTCATATATTCCGAGGGGCTAAAGCGCAATGTCCCGCGAAGTATGCACCCGACGGACTCATTGGGAGAACCATACATCGTCAGAGTATCCGCTTCCAGATCAATCTGGATTTGCTCAGTATGAAGGTGTGTTGTGGAATCTTTGAGTGGTATATTGAACATGATTTATGAAGACAAGTCTAGTAGGGGGACATGGAGTAGTATGCATACCTTATATACTTGCTAACCATGGTGTTTGCATGCCGTTTTCAAACGTGGTACAAGTCCAACCACAAAATATTAATTATGGCCTGGATTCTTCTAGCTCTGGTTGGCCAGCTTTGCTGATGGAAGGCAAGATCAAGATGAGTGGTCACCAAAAAAAGAAGCATTGTCTAGATTCTGCCCATCTTTTTTATTTATATTTGGGATCCAGCGTAACAGCAAATTTCTGACAGACCCGTCAAACTCCTATATACATCATAACGCAACCAATCAGTCCTCCCCAAAGAGACCGCATAGCAGATGCTTATTTAGGCTGGAAGAAAAGGATTCAGGATCGAATTGCCAAAATAGGACGTTCGGCCAAAAATTCATTGCTCCGTTTTGATCTTCTGCCCACAAAATCAAGTCTACTTTCATTTAAGATTCTGAGCTGTGACTAAATACTTCAGGGAGTGGTACCAAGCTTCCAGGACAATGTCCCCAAATATGGAATGGATTCCCACTTTCAATAAGATTGCAGTTTTTGATTTTCCCGCGAACTGCATCAGCTGCCATAGCTGACCGAACATGTAATTAACAGTATTTTACTTCGGATGATATTTAACGTATCTTTCCTCTGTTTACCATACTCACGATAGTCATGTAGCATAATCCTTCCGCAGGCCTTTATTCTTCCACACTGTTTTATTTCTGTTCTCTGGATGGCCCGACGCCACTAGAGCGCATTTGCTGAAGCACTTTACAACAGCGACCAGTCTTTGAATTCGGGCCGCCTGGGTGACAGAGAAGCGAAGTCCGAATCTGATACATATTCCGCGTGAAATGACTCTAAATGCTGGATAAGCCATTCATAAGCTTGCGACTTTCCCAAGGTGGCGATTGCGGTCCCTTCAAATGGTGATCCCGAATTCTAATTCACCACGATCTTCTCAGGAGATCTAGCATTCCATCATTTACTTCGGCCCGTAAGTGTGCTCAAACCTACAGATCCGCCGAATCAATTACTCTGATTCACATCATAGAATAAGATTCAAGCAAATACCTGATGGAAATTATCATCAGTGTCACCAAATCAAAGTTTAATGGAAGAGAATTAATCATATGCCATCTATAACATTTCACCTTTGGGTAAACGTGGCTATTATCGCTGCTACTCCACACAACTCCGAATACATCGCAAACCTACATCCAGGCAATTATTGCAGAGCTTGTAGTTATTTACCTGGTTGCCCCCGGTGTGTAATCAGTAGTACTCGCGGCAAAGGAAGACTCATTGCTAATGTTTCAGACAATCTTACGCGCTCACACATTGCACATTGGTACCCAGCCGATAACGGGGTGGTACGTCCTATTATTATCATTGCTACCACCCAGGAGTTTGATGTTGCCCAGAACAATTGCGTATATTCATACTATGGCAAGGCCCTATTTGGCAAGACGGTTACCATGGCCAAGACGGATTGGAAAATTAGGGTTGAACAGCAGCGGCCTATAGTGAGCTGGCAGGTATAAAATGAGAATCGTTTGTAGTAGTGGGCTTCTTTTAGTTCATCGTGAATGGTTGGATTAGGCATAGTCGCAAATTCCACCTTTGGCCTCGACAAAGTTACGCCATCTCCGCATGGTTGATATGATATCACATGGTGTGAATTGTATGATGAGAACATTCGCCATCAAAATGGCCAACTGGTGTAAACTGACATTGACGACTACCTTGATGACTAAATATCGACTATTCTAGGCTAATCCGTAGTCCATTTTCATTAAATTTTGATGCTGGTATCTATTCGCTCGGTTACACATATCACACTATTTTTAGCTCCATTACGAATTCATGGCAGTATGGAGCCAGCAGAGCCACCATTTTCTCAGATTAACCAACTGTAGGTACTGCATTAATTTGATCCTTCAAAACATAAAAGTCTGACAGATATTTGTTATCATGCTTTTTCTACAGTCTATTCATTGGCCCCAAATCTCCTTGAACCAGTATACTTTTTCAGCAGGACTTTATACCATTTGTAGGGAAATTTAGAGCTCTATCCGGTAGACAGGAGAGAAAGAATAAGATTCCCTATGAAAAATCTCAAACTTGGAATTCATCTGATAATCTGTTGGTATTCTGCTGGTATTCTAATGGTGCTTTGCTGGCATTCAGCTGGTGTTTTTCCTTCCAATTTTTAGGTGCAGTTTTTCGTGGAAGTAGTGAGTAGCTGATTACCGAATTTGGTATGAATGCTAGTTGGCCTAGTCTCCCCCTGCAAAACATGTCTGCTGACCTGCCAAATAGCTAGTACCTGAGATATTGACAGTTGTAAGTTTAGAGAAGCCTGGAATTCAGCTGATATTATGAGGGTGTTCTGCTGGCCTTTTCTTAAATTTTCTCATAGTGATTCACTGGCAGTGAAATTCAATGGCAACAAAGGTCCACTTCAATGAATGGGGATTTGCAAAGTATAATATAACATTGTGATGGAAGCCATGAAAGGATCCGCGTAAAGATTTGGTTGAGGCGTCTTGAAAATTTCAGTCTATTTTGTGTTCCCACAACCCTAAAAGAGATTGTAGATGAATGTCATAAGTTATTTACAGTGATTGGGAGGGCTAGTAGATTGCGTGGTTTTCACATGATGATGCATTGAATGTAGAAGTCGTACATTTACACTTACAATCATGTAGAATATACTTGTCCAGGCTTCAAGAGCATGTGCTCAAAGCTTGAGGCTTTGGTTACCTGAAGGTTTGGTGAAACTATTACAAGTAAATCTCGACAAAGAATCTAAATAGCCAAGTTCATAGAAAAGTGTCGAAGCTGATGTAAATATTCAGGTATAAATACGAAACTTAAAATAGTATCAATGCACTTGAGAAATGTTAGAAAATTCAGTATACTTGATATTGCGGACAATCTGAACCTGGTGCTATATAAGCATCAATCTTCACTCTTCGTATTCAAATCGTGAAAGCTACTTCATAATATTGCCATACTAACTGAAGTGATATGAAAACCAAAGACGGTGATGTGGCATTAGCACAAAAATTGGATCAAAACAATAGTAAAATAAGTGAAATGGTTTATGTAGACAGCTTTATACTGTGACCTACTGCAATCAATCAACATTGCACCTAATTACTTTCTGTCTGGGAGAAACCCTAGTTTAATTTACTAAGGCAAAGGTAAGGTGCCACCTACAAGTGGTATCCTGTGGGTTAAGGAATGTTGGAAACTGAGTGTCTGACCCATTGGCAAAGTGAAGATCAAGATAAGACGGAAATGATACTTGCTTGTTCAACGAACCCCACTTCCCACTGTACAATGGCCTTGCAAAACCCCGCATGATTTTGGGGCTATGATATCTTCTGGAATCACTGGTTTTCTGAATGAGACAGGGTTTATTACTCCACAATCGTTTTCAGCCTTTTAACTGTACGAGAAGTTTTCGTGAGGTTGCAAATGGTGAGTTTGCTTTCTATTGGATTACTCACGAAAGGTGATGATATCATGGGGTTGCTTGACGGTTCATGATGGTTTGTCCTGGAGAAATGGGGTGTTAGGGTTATTGCATTAAGAATTCTGAGCATTGTTGGGATTGAACGTCGATGGTGTTGGGCACCAATGAAGGGTCAACAATCCCGTTTCCAGATGTCGGGTTCATCGTTCCATGTGCTGGTCCTTCAACTTGGTGGCGACTCACTTCATCTGTGCACCTACACTTTCCCATTCTCCAGACTGGATCTATCGGATTTTGACGGCAGGGGAGCAGGATCAATATCAACCGTACCGATCAGGCATCAGGTGTATCGTTGTCCGGTAGTAGATCAGCAATAGGGGCGAATGTATAATGAGGGCCCAGCACTTGTAACACAGGGATGATGGTTCGATTTTTCAGTAGGCTCACACACTAGAACGGCAGGATCCAGCACACTGCGCGTTACAGAACATGGCGTGGCTAGGTTGAATGGCTAAAGTAGCAAGTGTATAGCCAATTCTTCGTCGTTCAAACCACAGTGGGTGAGTCCCGATAGATACGATCGTAGCACCATGAGACCGGCTGCTGAGCCGCTTCATTATAAGACCCGGGCAAGTTTCGTGGATTTTAGATCGTGCTCGCCATTCCATTACCTCCGAATTTCCCTCAACTTACTTGGATGATCGAACGATGTAACCGCAATTAGTGAGGACGAAGGGATTTGGCTGAGATCCACCACTTGGATGATGTAACACCCGTCGCCTGTGAACCAACGTTGTACATGCAGGGTGCAAAATCTCTGGTGTGTGTGAAAATGATCAGAGCAAATTGCCAACATGGAATCCAGATGGACTGTCACACCAGGTATTGCAAACATACGATACAATTGGCCAGGGGTTTCCGAAGGCCACGGCGTTCTATCTGTTCAAGGCTAACTGTTGTGGCCCAACAGGATCGGAAACGTACGGTTCATCGCATAATCATCCGAAATCAAACTGATGAGAAGCGCCTTTGCGCTAGTTCGCATGCGGATAATTCATACCTTAGAAGGAGGAATCCAGTTCGTGAAGAGGGAAGGGCCCCGGTGTTCCTGGCTGACAAAACTAAGATACAGCGCAAGATCCCTCGACACATCTAGCAGAAAGAGTCGAAGCCTCCGTGTCCAGTCCACATGGTTTGTGTCTCTACATCGGCATTTATGCCTCGAAGTGGTGAGTGCATCAGGGACACTTAATGTAACGCATGACAAGGCAAATCAACCTTCGCCCACCATCATCTGGTTGGTTGGTTGGCTCACCATTGCCAACGTGATATTCAATTCTATTGCGAGCAGATCCAATCCTATATCCAAGGTGCATGTGGGAGAGGCGGATTCACGGTGAGCACCGTTTCACTAAGCATGTATGGGCCTATCGCCACTAAATGTATGCACTACACGATCAGAAACAAATCGTCTACAGTCTTCTTGTTTTCACTGGTTCAAACAGGCATTTTTATGGATGGATGGTTTAGATGGTTATCAAAATAGGCAGTGGCCGCTGCTTGACCTGAGCTCGACGACTCCTTGGCGTGTCCCCTTGGGCAAATGAGCAGGGATAAATATTAAATTATGTGGGACGTTGTCTTCCCCACGGATTATGGAAAATAACACGAGGATTAACTGACGCAAGGAAAGATATGTATATATATGCGTGCGCGTGTGTGAAGGTCCCAAAAAGAATCCGATCTTTTCCCAAACCGAGAAGGAGGTGAGCAATTAGGCAGTTGGATACAGGTGGGCAGAGACCAGAAATTAGGTTATCATACTCAATACAAAGATATATGATGGAATCAAAATAGTCAGCTGCCGATGAACTAGTCAAAATCTTTCGCCGCTGAGCTTTTTTAGTTGTGCACAAGGTTGTGATAGGAGGGCGGTGGTACGTAATCCGCGCCGGCCATCTGGGATTCCTGGTAGGTTGGCAGGTAGCCTGGCGACTCGTTTCCATTTATTAGGTGGATCGGAGTGGTAACCGTCATGGAGTTTTGAATATCCCCGCATTTCAGAACGAACACCATATGAAGCTTGTGCTTGATTTGGACGTGCTCGTTCTCTACATCTGGCTGAGGGCTGGGAATGTACTCTGGTCGAGTGAGCACAAACGATTCCCCTTCCAGCCGGTGATTGATCTGGCATGTACGCAGCAGGATGGTACGCTCCTTGGTCGTTGAGGGGCCACTCTTTTGCTTGTAGTAGGTCACGTACTCTACCAGGTAATGATAAATAGTGCTCACTTCCAAACTATCCAGAAGCGGGCGAAACGTATAATTAAGCGTAATAAAGTCATCCACATGATAGGTGTTCTTGTTGGATTGGATCTTGTACTTAATATAGCTTTCCCAGTTTTCTTGGATTGAGATGAACCCCGTCTCCCCCAGCGGAATCTCCAACGGTAGCCGATTCAGGGGAACCTCGCATGCTGAGGTTATGACGGGGAACTTGGGCCGTTTGACGTGTGCCGTCAGGAAATATTTGGTTTTGAAGTACCGGGTGCGTACTGTTTCTAGTGACATTCCATCGATGGCGAACTCAAATGGAAAGGAGTGGATCCCTTTATGGAGGTGCCGTGGACTACCTTCTGGCTCCAGGAGACTCATTTGGCTGCTAATCAAGGACTTCTTGGATTTTCCAAAAGCCCGAGAGGCTAAACAGAAGCATATGTCAACGAAATGCCAATGTTGGGGGTTTTCCCCCAATCCAAGCGTGTAGAAGCTTACCTAATGGTCCGTTGGACGTGGTCCAGCCATCAAATCCTATGGTTAGCAGGTGAATTTTAGTAGCTTTACAAGCTTTGATTAAAACGGCTCCTCTCAGTACGCTGCCGTTCGATTCTTCAGGGCTTCCGAAAAGATTGATCGTTTCTTGGGGCACGTAAATCTTTACTTTCAGAACGTTCAAAGGCATTGAAGGTGCGAAGGTCTATTCTAAATCTAAAGAAGGAACAGAGGAATATTAGAGGGAAACTGCTTCAACCCTAAAATTTGATTTCTCCACAGCCTCAACCTCGTCTTTTTATGCCATCAGAAATGATCCCAACCGGAGCTCGTTATACATGACATTATCTTTGTGGCTATACTAACCTGGAACCTGTTCCTTAACCAGTTAGTATAAGTCAATCGCCCCCCACGGTATATAGATCAAGTGGTCTTCTTGCTGGATAATCAAAGAGTCATGCAAGCTGAAACCCCAAGCATTATTCGTACAGATGAGGAGATTTTTCCAGATTCCAATCTGTATTCAATTGTGAATGGACAGGCGTAATATAGGGTTGATGCTCAATGGATCCTGGAAGTACGAAATGAGCACTTTACTTGAAACGTGCAAAAACGCTACCACACACTTATTGCATGCAGAAAGTTCGAGTCTACTGTTGCGGGCCTTCGATCCCTGGCAAGTGCAAAGTGAGCGCTCTCTCTCAAGGCAAGCATGCCACTGTTGGAGTAGGTCATCGGTTCATTATATTGTGTCGATGGGAAAATAGGATACACAACTAGCCTGATCCATTTAGAGTGTCTGGATATGTATACTATTAGGGACATACGCTGCATAAACTCCGAAATGCCAGTGACCTGATATGAATCCGGAGTGGAATGAATTTGGATATCGCCTTTATTAACAGATCCATTCAAACCATTTGTGAAGTCAAATCTCAATATCACTCATTGAATATACAGATGGTTGAAGGGTTTGGGGCTAATGAACCCTGCTATCGACAGATGTAGCAATCTACCATTGAACATCCCGAACTCTGAGTCCAAGCCATCTCATCATGGCGAAGCCCGAGACGCAGTTAGTATCCATGAAACGGCTGCTTATCTAGGCCATGAAACATGCGGAGTTTCAAGTCTCTCAGGATATATGAAATTTCTCTTTTAGGTAGAAAAACAATTATGTCGGGTACTCGCTGTCTGTTATGGAAGTAAGTACAACCCGGTCAAAGGGGGGAGCCTTGGACAAAGAGCTTACATATACTGCATTATTAGGTAGTGCATTTCCGGTACGTGTCTGAAAACCTCCTTTCTTGTCTGGCTCATCCCTTGTGGACTCAGAATCTGGCCGAAGTAGTTAGATTGCCGACACTTTCGTGCGGACGCGATATCCAAAAGCTGATTGATAATTCTTTCAAAACGAGAAAAATAAGGAGTAAAACATATCGTGTGGGGTATCAAGCTGCCCCAAAGGGAGAAACGTGTGCCATCCTAACTCCAAAATGTAATATTAGTCTGCAACCCGGCAATAATCTCTTCAGAAATACATTGCATTTAATATGCATTCGACATACGATGATGATTTCCGAATTCATTGGTATATCAAGAACTCGGATCCCGCATACGCTGCTAAAGTAGCCCTTTATTGCAGATGCACTCATAGGCCTGCAAACTGTTGAGCACACATCCTCCAGAATTGCTAATGAATGTGAATTATTGGAAGCCATACATACGAATAGCCATCTAGACCCATTAATGGCTGAAAAGGTTAATAACTGCCATACAGCCACATTAATAAATATATAGCAGCCAGGCATCCTCACCACCAACCCGTTAAATGAGTCAATAATATCGCTCCCATTGCACTTCTGGGGCACATCCCAGGATACTGGACAGGAGACACTCATGTGATTGCCCGCGCCAGGGATAAGCCGATAGGGTGCGACCAAGTCCCTATTCATCTCCTTAACTTGTGGTTCAACTGACTGCAGTCACTAACCAGTGTGTTGGCTGCTGACTCTCTCCCAGGACAAGATCCTATTCCAGACTCGCCATGGGAATGCCACTGTAACCGAGATCCCATGTGATGTCATCGCGCCAGTACGTAGCATCATCGCTCAAATTGTGGATAAGGTTGATATGAATAAAAGCCAATTAATATCCCGGAAACTCAGATACAGCGGCGGCTTTGGTCCCAACTTGGCTCTGAATTGCAAACGTTCTGTATACCAGGAGGTAAGCCTGCACATCGAATTAATATTTTGCTGGAGATTGTACTCTTGGTAGAAAGCCTCTGGTGTCAACCTCCCCAATGTGTGGGCATGCGGTATACGCTCACTGTGGATCCATCTTATACTTAAGTTGGACCTCCACGGAAGTGACTGTGCTTGACTGCCGTATCAATGCCGACTGTCCATAAATAAGAATCGCCTCTGTCCATAGCCATGTTGCTCCCTTTTCACCTCAAAGCCCCCATACACCCGTCTCCCTCGATTCCCGTGCAACTATCACATGTGCTTTCAAATCACCATCTTTGTAGTCTACGGTCAATGGATTCCATTGGTTGCGACGGAGCCACTGGCGACGATATAGAGGGTCCGGAAGTGACAATGGACAAGGTCATACGCAATATATTTCGTGCACAACTCATGGGCCAACACAGCCATCTGGGAGTGAGCGACGCCTTCCCATCAGCACCCAGTGACATAAACAATGGGATCGGGGATAAAGAGGGATCATCTCTTTTATGGTTAGCACTGAGGTTGTGGGCAGTCCTTGGATGCGTTCAGTAACTTTCATTCCCACACTGGTCATTTGCAAATGGTAGGCCGCGGGTGCCAATGGGATCCCTGGCGGTGACCAGATCTGGGACATGAGGGTGATGAAACCACCTTTTGTCCTGTGAAC
This sequence comes from Basidiobolus meristosporus CBS 931.73, assembly GCA_002104905.1. Lineage (NCBI taxonomy): Eukaryota > Fungi > Basidiobolomycota > Basidiobolomycetes > Basidiobolales > Basidiobolaceae > Basidiobolus > Basidiobolus meristosporus. The sequence goes on along the minus strand of MCFE01000177.1, from coordinate 6,815 downwards.
CAGGAAATCTCCTCGTGATCTCATGCACCAGAAAAGCCTCAATACCAATTCATCATATGCCGTATTCATAGGTTTGCATGTTTCAGATACGTACTATGCCTCTCCTGATCTTGATCCGACTTTGTGCATCATCACATGAAAGTCTCAAAACCTCAGCCATTCTTTTCGTGTAAACCCTGACTATCATGGTAAACAACAGTCTAGACTGCTCTGTATCGGCGAGAGGTTAGGCTTCCAGCACGACAACTACTGCAAGGCTAAAACTTCGAGATCCCTATAGCCCAATAAACGCCATCTTTCTTTCTTTGAACCGACGACGGGATGTTGTAGTTACGGTATCAATAGAGTTCGTGCTATTAAAAACCCAGGATTGACCGAGGCTCAATCTAGAGGAGTCACTCGCATTGAGCCCGAATGTTGTGCAGTTACCCTGGTAATCAGTCTTGTGATACTTCTCATCTTGGGATCAAATCAGTCAGAGAGTATGTACAGATTGATATATATATCTATCGCCTGCCTATTTGAGCAGTAGAGATACGATGATCATATAAATAAACTTCATCGCACTGTCTTCATCGGAAATAACGAGTCTGTATACTCTTGCATGTTCCTTATATCTTCCTACAATTGATTGTTTGCCACCGTGCGTCTTTCAGCTCATCCTTGTACTCCATTGAATCTGTATAGCGTTTTGTCCTGTCCACTCGCTTCGCTCCTGCTCTGTCCCACTCCCGACCTCCCTTCTTAGCCACACTACCATTATCCGAACACTGTAATTCCGCCCAACATGACTACACAGGACCCACCTGTTTTGATAAGTAATACCGTAGACCATCAATACCACCCAGCAACGGCTACGTTACATGGCACCAAAGACTCCTGGCTGCAAAAGGTTCCAAAGATTGTCACCTCGCGCAAAGATGAGTGTGGCTTTGTCACCTCTACATCCACCGACTCCATTACCGGGAGTCACCATACCTCCAAGACTGGGCCAGACCTACCAGCCATCTCTGTAAATTCCTCGGCATTGCCCTCGAGCTCAACCTCTCCGAAAACGCCCAAGAGCCGACTCAAGTTTCATAAAGCCCCATTTATCTTCACCAAGTCACGCACCAGGGGAGCAAGCAAGGCCCCAACCCGTCCAAATGACTCGAATGCATCTAGCGGCGCCCTCAGCTCGGTCACCACGACTTTGGATGACCCCCACCCAGTGGTCGAAACCTCCAAAATGGTTGTGAACTACGATGCAACTACTGGATACAAAGTCATCAACAAGTACATGATCATCAAGGAAATCGGTCGCGGATGCCATGGAAAAGTCAAATTGTGTCAAGACGTCGAGACGGGGACGTATTATGTAAGTACCTAGACCCGGATGTGCTTTTTTGCGTTACTCAACTGCTGTGACCTGTTTAAAAGGCAATCAAAATAGTCGAGAAGCACTCACGAAGGCGACTGGGCCAGAAGCAAAGCCACCCCTCCTCCTTGGATAAGATCCGCAAGGAGATTGCCATCCTGAAGAGATGCAATCACCCCAACGTTGTTCGACTATACGAGGTGATCGATGACCCGGAGGCGAAAAAAATATACCTCGGTCAGTTTAGGAAATTAAATGGCATGAGTGTAGTCTATTAATCCTTGGGTTCGTAGTATTGGAGTATGCTGACGGAGGCGAGCTGAGGTGGAGAGACCGCAGCGATCAACCAATTCTATCGCTGGAGAAGTCAAGGAGAATTTTCCGAGATGTGGTTCTAGGCCTTGAGTATTGTAAGTCAGCGCTCTGATTCAATGTCCCGGACAGATTCTCACTCCCGAGTGTTAGTGCATTATCAAGGCATCATCCATCGGGACATCAAGCCAGCTAACCTCCTGTGCACCAAGGAAGCAGTGGTGAAGATCTCGGATTTCGGGGTTTCCTATTCGAGTCGGAACCGAAATAGTGTTGCCTTCCAGCCCCACCTGTTCATAGAGAATAGCAGGAGCTTCGGCCATTCCCTGGTCAAAGATGTCCGAAGCAATCCCAGCCTGCAAAGCATCAGTGAAGATGACAACGGCGAAAGCTTCCCGGTGCACACGCAGATGAGTAACGACACCGAGAGCAGCAACGATCCCGAATTGGCCAAAACCGCTGGCAGTCCCGCCTTCTTCGCCCCAGAGCTATGTTACTCTGGTACGTGTAGACCCACGCCGAGGTCGTCATTTTCGGCTGCCCTAACACAACTTTTTCTTAGGTGAGGAGTTTCCGGATCCAGCACTGGACCATCGGAGTCCACGGACTGGGCCACTCTCGCCGAAGAGGAACAGCCGTGAAAGCCAGAGATCCCTCTCGAAGCCTCCCATCACGAAAGCCATAGACGTGTGGGCATTAGGAATCACCCTGTACTGCCTTGTCTTCGGACGGTGCCCATTTATGGCTGAAACTGAATACGAATTGTTTCACCTGATCCCACAAAAACCGTCAGTATCGTCCGCCACCTTGGCTCCTCCCTTTAATTGAGGTGTTGATATTGATGCAGCTTTCGTTCTAATGTAGGCTAGAGTTTCCGGCCCATGTCATCATCCCGGATTCATTGAAAGAGCTTCTCTCGCGACTTCTCGAAAAGCAGCCTCTGCAACGTATTACCTTGGAGGAAGTGAAGGTGGCGGCAGTTTAGTGCTTTTCTCGCGACGATGCTAACTTACGTTTCTTTGCTATTTCAGCGCCACCCATGGGTTATTGAAGATCTGCCCGATCCCGAGCAGTGGTACCAAGACACCAGCCCTTGGAAGCACGAGTCTCTCGAGTCGATCCAAGTAAAGGGAAAACCGGGTGTCTCGCTAAAGGCAAGTGAGATGGTCCCCTGTAGAGATTGTGAGTGGATGCTGACCTTTGTTATTTTGTAGGACCGTATAAAGGGGCGCATGCGTAAGATCTCCAGTTCCATACTTCATGTGGGCACTAGCCTTGGCTTCCGACGAAGGCCTAAGCCCTCACCTGAATGACGGCGCGGGAGCGCCTGTTGCTCCAGCAATGCATACTACTCAACACTCCAACCTCACCCGTTAGAATTATCCATCACCATCATGAAAAGCCTGTCCTCCAATTAGGAAATTTTGACCCATTACGTGCAAAAGCATTCTCTAATATACCTTCAACGTGGACCTTTATCGTCTGCATCTACAAGCCACCCACAGTGATTCTTTGGCTCTATTGAACAGATACTAGCACGGATTGTCGACAATACTGGCCAAGTGAATACACATACTATGCGCCGTTAGTAAGATATTGCCTCGTTCACCAATACGTCGACACATCCAAGCGGCACTAGCAATGCATAGTTTCGATGCTAGTCCCGTCATCACACATGGGCATCCCCATGTCATTACAGGTGTTTTGGCAGAGTTGTGAGGTTGGAGGTCAGTTTAGTCAAGGCGGATCGCAAGAAAATAAGAAATCAGCGGATGATCAACCACCTTGGCCTTCTCGTGGTTGAGTCGGAGATTTCCCACAGGTTGCATCTGCCCTCGAACTCAGTCAGGAGTAGGGTCCCATACGCACCACCAGGATGAACCGTCCCGTCCGTCGTCTTCCACATCCATGAATAACTGATCGCACAGTTGTTTGGACTACGGATCATCCACGCCCCCTTTCCCTGCTCGTCGACGCTGTTCGAACGTGATCAAAGCCGGTCATCATTGGCCTCGAGCGATTAATTGGAGGGGGAATCCAGTTCTGGGAAATCACCCAATTGAGGACTCATGTAACCAAATACCGTTGGATGTCCCAACAACTGAGTGGGATTCCATGAGAAATAAACTTTGTCGCTGGTGGCCGACAAAATATTGATCTCCACAGAAAAATCTTTCATATTTGCCTATGGCGAATGTTACACACAAATGAATTTCAGGGGAGGTCTGCATTGGATTACGATGAAGAATCAGAGGAAACGGTCTGATTTGTGGGGGGGATGTAAGAGGGGGTAAATCACTCAATCGGGGGATAAGGAAAGCGTTCTAAGGGTTGCTTTCTGGGATATGGAATTTTTTTCGTTGGTTACTTTGACCTAAGTAATTATGCCATCGAACAAGATTCTTGGTGACCCAAGTTCATATATATGGTCGCAGACAGATGACCAGATTTCTGTTTCTTTTCTAGTCCCCAAGACCTTTCGCTCTCGAGATGCTATAATCGAATTTTGCACAGAGAAGATCCAGGCAGGTCTACGAGGAGCCGAGCCCATTATCAAGGTAGGCTGGAAGGTTGCTTTACTTTTACTAGCGGCTGTTCATCTGCGTTCAACCCCATCTCTCTCTTCGAAAGCCCGAGAGATCTTGTCTGAGCTCCTATTTGCTAACTTGCACTAATTTATAGGGAAAGTTGTACGCGCAAATACGTAGAAGTGACTCTCTTTGGGAAATAGAGCCTGCTTTAGATTCCGATCTGGTAGATACAAGCTTAGCTCCAGCGCATCAACTTTTAACCCTACATTTGGAAAAATTGGTTCGCGGTATAGACTGGCCTGTAGTGGTGATCGAGCCCACGACTGATGACAAAGAAATAGACGTAACCTCTCAATTCTATCTGGGCAAAATGCATGAAAGCACTAGTCCAACCAAGGCGTTCAAATACTACACATCAGCAGCAAGAAATGGCCAGATTTCTTCCCAGTTGAAGTTGGCTGCTATGTACGAAATTGGCAAAGAGAAAAGCTCCATTGTAGTGGTCGACCGAAATGTGGAGAAGTCCTTTTACTGGCACTTGCAAGCAGCTAAAAACGGAAATGCTGAAGCATGCTATATTGTTGGTACTTCCTACTCCAACGGCCATGGCGTTGAGAAATCTTACAATGAGGCCATCAAGTATTTCAAGATCGCCATGGATCTAGCATATCCTTCTCTCAAGCTAACCAAAGCTGGCGCTCGCTCCAGCCAAGTCAGAAGCTCGTATGCCTTTTTTGTCAACTCAGCTTTCAGAGCTGGCTTGATTTACTTGGAAGGTGGTGGGGGCATCGCTGCAAACCCTACGCTCGCCCTTGAGTACTGGAAACAGTCTGCGGCAGCTGGACATGCCCAATCTTTGTACAATGCCGGCATCCTGTATTTGAATGGCGTTGGTACCACGAAGAACCTCGACGAGGCCATGAGCATGATACAGAGCGCAATCAAGCTGGACCCTAAGCTCAAGCTACCGGAGGCGTTAGTGAACTACAAAAAGGAGGAGCCAGTCGCACCGACCAAGGTAGAGGAGATTCGGAGGAAACCCACCCAACGCTCCTCCACCACCCCCAAATCCAAGAGACGCCCACCCTCGCCCCCACCCTCTGACTCCACCGAAGATTCGTGTTCTGAGGACTACGAGGATTCGGAAGAAAGCGAATCATCGGAGGAAGAGCGCAAGTCCACCAAGAACAGAAGGAGGCACAGAAAGAAGCGTAAAGCTCGAAGAGCTCGGTCAAGGCCATCCGACGATGGTCTTGCTTGGTTTTTGTTGGGCTCATTGGCCGCATTTACCATCGGCTTGATCGCGTTTTCCGTCATAAGGCGACCAACTGCGCATCATCCACACGCAATTCCACGTTCTGTGTCACGGTCGATAGCGGGTGTGCAGGTTATCTAGCGGAATAAGCAGAGCCCAGGATTTGAGGCGATCGCCAATACTGTTCGTCATCGCTGTGCCCTTATGTGAGTATTATTTTAAGGAATTAGATCAATTTCCTGGGAAATGACGTTCCCCTTATAGCGTCAAACATCGAATTAATGTATTGCCCCACTCGTCAAGCATTGTATAAACCATCCGTATACTTAAGTCACGTTTTTATTTCTGAGCAAGCGCGTCGGTTTCATGCCTCAAGTCGCTGACACTTGAATTGGGAATGAATCCGTCCAACGATGTTTGCCACACACTCCCGACCACCCCTTCTACGGTGTGCCAAATAGTCTTAGCACCTAGGCGAACCTTCACTAATTAGATCTTGGCAATCAACCTAAAATAAATTAAAATCACGGAACATTGGTGTGCTGGTCTCAGCAATCCCTTCAATCGCGAGTTCTCGCTGCTGCCCTCAGCCATCTTGCCCGCCTGCTGATGCCATCAGCTTGACGGTTGATCTAGTGTGTGCGATGCGCTCAAGTGTCTGATGCCAATCATGATCTCGGGGAATTCGGTGCTGTTAGCGCCAAGTGATGTCCAACGGACCGTTCAGCATTGGGCATGGCAACGAATGCATTGTTCAAATAGCGGAGGGTTTATGACTGGGCGAGGTTAATGCTTAGGCTGGTGGACAATGCAACGGTGTGATGATAGTTAGGCAATACGAAGATGGTCCACGTATTGTCACCCCCATCATTGGTTTCGCTACAATCAACAAATCCCAAACAAATCGACACCGCTTCCGGTCTCGATGCCCATATCAATATGAACATTAAGACGCGAGCAGAGCATGGACCAGAGCTCGATTGTACACTTGTTTGACTGATACCAGATTGCTACTAGATCGACGCACAATTGGCTCGCTCGTGCTTGAATAGCTATTTATAATGATTTAACTGGATGAGATTGTTGCTGGGATCCGGCTATTTTTAATCATCATTTCGTGTTGACGTTTCAAAATGATTGTTTCTACCGCAAGAAAGTTTCCAGAGCTATTTAAATGCATGGGGTTGCTGATGAGAGCTAAACAAATTCGGTGCGTTGATTAATCCACACAAGCCTTTTGACAAGGTAGTTAAGTCGCATCTCTACACATTCATCGCCCTTTGAGCCCAATGCCAACTGGAATTTCCTCGCACCTCGCCGGTATCTGCGAGAAGCACGAATGCAATGATCTCACGGGTCT